>CM046391.1:51695303-51925303 GCA_025413875.1 Rhododendron molle
CCGCATAATAGTTTTAATACAGATATAGATTTACAAGAGACTGCCGGAGCTAGAGAAGGGAGAAAAGAGGAGAGAGAGAGAGGGAGAGAATCGAAAAGGAAGGGGACGGAGGGAACGAGATGAAGGAAGAGAAAGGGGAGATGGGGCGGAGTGGTGAGGAAGGAAAAAAAGGAAGTGGAGCGGAGGGGGGAGGAGGGAAACCCACCATGGGGCTCTCTTTCTCCCTCTAGAGAGCTCTCGCTCTCTCTAGAGTCTTCTTATTGAATACTTATCTGGGAAGGCAACACCCACGACTATTTTTGTTTTTTCCTTTTTGATAAATTGAGGTCCGGGACGTTTGCATGCACTCACCTCGACGAGCTCTGGAGCCTCTAAAGTTAACGACCGGACAAACTCCCCAATGACCCCAAAATTCAGAATGTTCGGCTTGAAGTTGACGGCTGTTTGGAGAAAGTTTCCAACTAAAGCTAATGAGTAATGAACGTCATTCCACTACAAGAAAATCTGACACTAACATAGCCGGCGTTCCTAAAAACGCCGCTAAAGATGATTTTTACCGGCTTTTCCCGAAAAGGCTGCCTTTCTGGCACATTTTAGATGCCTTAAGCATACGACGACGTCAGCATCCTCGATCGACGTTTGAAGAAACGCCGCAAAAACCTTTACCGGCGGTTGTCTGGCCTTTTCTAGCATTTCACAAACGCCCGGAAAAGCAAGGCCTTGTTCGTTTAGCACATTTGGATTTTTTTGTTTTGATAGTGGGTGGAGAGAGAAATAGGGCATTGATTGGAGAGAGGGGTAATGAGTGGAGAGAGATAGAGAGATAAATGAAATTAATAATTGAAAAAATAGGGTAATGATTGGAGAAAGATATAGGGTAATGATTGAAAAATAAAGTTAAAACAAAATAAATATGCTAAACGAACAAGACCAATATTTTTATTGTGTTTGTAGTGTTCTAATCTCCACGAAAGAAAAAAGTTGATCAATTAAGATGAAAGAATTAATGGATAAGGTAAGTTGGTCTTAAGTTCTAGGTATAAATACGCATGGTTAGCTGACATAATTTTTCGCCACTTTAAACTTTCATGCTACAAGTCGGACTACGTGGTCCAACGGTTATGTAGTTGCACTTATGTGCAATGAAATTTTGAGTTCAAGTCTTATGAAGAAGATACTTTTTTTTTAACGAAATAAATTTTATTAATTTTTGGAAAGTTATAATAAAGACTAAAAGGACAAGAAAAACGACAACAAAAATGTGCCCAGTCCGAGACCTAATCCCTTAATGTGGCAAGGAAGCACCCAAATAGACAAGCTTATACAACATATGGGATGCTGCCCAAACACCTAAAAGTCTAAAAACCCAAATAATATGGGATGAACCCAAACAATAAAGCTCGAACACCTAAAAGGCCAAAAAATCCCGGATACAAGGGACAAGCCCACACAAGTACAATCCGGAGCCAGCCGCCGCCGCACCAGCCCAACGCTGACCAGGACCTCGATGCCCAGGCAGCCAACACCACCACACGATGCCGACAACCTCAACAATGCAAACCCGACCAAAATGTCGGTTGTCCGCTGCCCGCCTCACTGTCGTTAGACAAAACCGAAACCAACTCAAATTCTTTATTTGAAAAACTGTTTTAAAACTATTTTTTTCAAAAACCTTTTCTTATATAAAATTATTTTCTAAGAGAAAAACCTTTTCAAAAACTACTTTTTATTAGTTTCAAAACTACTTTTAATAAAATTATTTTCTATGTTCACAGTTTTTAGTTTTTTGTAATTCGAAAATGTGATATGGCAAATTTTTGGATAGCCAATTTTGATTATACCATTGTGAACATCTACATTATTAACCTTAACAATCTCACATTAATTTTTGATTATCCATTTTTTATTATCTCATTGTGGATAGCCAAAGTGCAGCTGTGCTATTATTAGTATAATAATCTTCACTATTTTGTGATTAACAAAAAACTTGGAAGAGAGAGGAGAAAAAGACAGACCCAAAATTAGGTTAAACTTCACTAATACCAAACATTCAAAAGTTGTTGCCCAGTTCCTATCAATCTATTCAACTTGATTTGGATGCGAGTCGTCGATTGACCGGCATATCTATGCGCGCATCTTTCTAGTTAAATGCTCAGAGTTGTTTTCCCATTAACATGTTGTGATTATCAATCTGAAAAAGTCAGATTATACTGTTAAGTAAAATTAAATTAAACAAGAAGCAGCCTTTCAAAAAAAAAACAAAAAAACAAGAAGCAGCCATTGATATTGAAGATTATGATGTCGGATCACTACACCACGAACACTCCTGTTCAGATTAATGTAAATGTTATTTTTTTAAGGAGCTAGCTAGAAAGTAAAATTCATAGATATATGAAAAGAACATATTACTTCTTGTGTTTGCTTCTTAGAGATTAGTTGGGATGCATGTACATTGGTGCTTGCGACGAATGATAGTATTCTTGGGCGTCTACCCCGAAGCGTAGGGCTTTCAAGTCGTTTGCAAAATAACTCGGTTAGCGGTTAATTGGAGTGTAAGACTTATCGGTCTAAATGGTGGTTCGTAGGTTTCGGAAGCCAAACACACTTGTCTAGATTTTGATTTTTGGTGATTTTCAACTATGATTTTCCAATCTTACGCCAAAACTACGAATTACAAGTATTTTACCACAAGGCTCGGACTAAGAGTTTACAGTACCACTTATAGCCTAAATAATCCAATAACCTCATGAGTTTACGCAATCAATCGAGTCCCACAGAAAATTTGTGTGCTTGACTGGAAGATTATGCTAGATGCGATTGAATTCCTCTACGGAGTTGGTCAAACCTGACAGCGGAATTCAATCGCATCTGGACTTTTAATTCCAACTCCTTAGAGGAAGGAATCGATCACAGGTCACCTGGACTATTCAACCTTAGACATTTTCATTCCAACTCTTGTTTAATGACTTTATCTACACCCAGGACGCCATTTCCATTCCATTTCTATATGTACAACAACCCAGCTGTCGTTCATGTTACGCATGAGAAACTTTTTGGTATAACGGGAATATAACCCATTAGTATCCCTCCTTCAAAAAAAACTGGCGCGTGGCAAATAAAATATGAGGACTTCAATTGCAATTCTCACACAAACTACTCCTCTTCCCGTACAAAAGGCTTGGTTATCAAACAACTGCCTTTTAGAGCTTAAGTGTCGTTTTATTTGAAAATTTTCATCTCTTCATATTTTTATACTTTTTTGATTCGTCTCATCAAGATGAACATCCCTAAAAATTAGGACAAAAAGATAAACGTAATGTAAAAAATACCGAAATAAGTTTCAAACAAATATTCCCTCCATTCCATATTGACGCCATTTCCATTCCATTCCTGTATATACAACAAGGGCTTGTATGTGCAATATCATCTTAAATATTCAATAGTAAACAATATACAATATTGTGTGTTTATCAATTGGCTTGTATACATAAGTTATGTTAAAAAAAAAACTCGAGCACAGTGTATATATCATCCCAGGGCAAATGATGAAGTACTATTAGCCTCGCCATGCATGAATTCTGAGAACGAAGCAAAATTTGGGATGAAGTTCGGTTGAGATATAATCCTGCGTTGACAATATTTTTTGAAGTTCTAAAAACGAAGCGAAATCCTCTTTGTTCAAAAGAAAATTAGATATTTCAAAAATTGAGATAACAAGAAAAATGAAAAGCTCAAAATCCATAGTTAGCTCCATAATTTTTTTGTTGGGGGAATTTTTAAACTAAAAATTTACCCACTCTCTTAGTAGATCTCCACAAGCTTCGAAATAATTTATGTATATCACAATTTTTTGATTTCCTAATTTTTAAGGAGGGAAAAGCTTCGATAGAACTACTTAGGCGTTTGGTTCCCTGCAGCTTTTTTTTTTTTTTTGGTTGCTTTAGTTTGTTGTTTTTGTATTTCCAGACCGTTAGTATCCGTTTTTATTACTAGGGTTTGCCCGTGCCTGAAGGCACGGCTCGAACGATCAGCAAGCAATTCATTGTCCTCCTCCTAACCTCTTAGGTCCAACATTTTAAGGCTATTTTTAATTCCCTTCCCCTAAACACTAAATGCTATAAGCGTATTGTTTGATGATCAACAAAATTGGCTACATATTATGTGAGCACAGGTAAAAACTATTATGTTGGACCTAAATTTTATTTCAATTAGATTTAAAAATTGCACACCGTAACCCCCTAGCGAATGACCCGTGCCTACGGCACTCCCCAAAAAATTACCCATGCAATTCATTGAATTGTTATAAACTCTTCCTGAAAATCAAGCTTACTTACAACATGGAAATCAAACACGTTCTTAGTAAGCTAATTGAAAAGCAACATGTGCCACTTGGAAAACATCTCATTTAAACCAATTATAAAATCAAATAATACCACTACCTTGTCATTTAATTAGGTTCAACTCTTCCTAGCAAAATTAGTTGTAGCTACTATAAATTTCAAGTTCTTGTAGACTATATTAAAGAAAATTGGTTTCCAAAGTATAAACCAAACTCATGCACCCAAAGTTTTTTTAATTGCTTTTTGATAATTCTAGTTGTATCCAAACTAATTCATGACTTCAATAACGAATTGGGGGCCAAAAGGTAGTCCCATACTTTTGCAAAAACTATACCTCAAACACCCACATAAACTCTGAAGAAAACCATGATAAGACAATCTTACCCCGCAAAAGAATGGTACACTCAAACCACCATGTAGTAACCACAATAAGACATGAAACAACTTGCCCATATTCCAAAGAAGACATACATCAGCTTGGTTCCATGCCATATGCTCAGAGAGCATTCACATTTGGGCAAAAAAGTACAAACCAAAAATCTAACAAAGACAATGAATTACAAACACACACACAAAAAACAGAGATATATAAAACATAGGCCTTTTCGCAATAATCCAACAGTGACTCTTTCCCTTTTGAACAACTCTAGGTACAATGATTTATGGACTTTCAATTAGTGTGGAAGGACGACACAAAATTCTCATGCATCTTCAACTTCGATTCTCAAATTTTCAATTACACTTCCCATGTACTCATTAAATTTAAATTATTTGGCGTTGTTTGGAGTGAAGTAGGTATGAGTAATTCGCTAATAAAAAATTGAAAATCAGATGTAGGTGGCTGGGTAGACGAAAAATAAGTTATATAGGACCACTAAAATCACCAATACCTGAAATTTTATCGAATGACTTAAGATTTATAAAAAAAACATTTGTCAGAGAACACTGAAATACCAATAAACCACGCACTAATATTTGATATTAAAAAATGAGCTACCATCACTTTCCTTAAAGATAAAAAATTAAAAAAAAAAAACCCTGAGTATATGTACTTCTTTCAACATGCTTACTTGCATGTATGTGTATGAGTTTATATGGATTCAAATGAGGAAATAAACCATGTACTAATATTTGCTATTAAAAAATGTAGAAATTATACACTTATTAGATACCATGCAAAATCAATTGTATTAACGTATCTAAAATTAAAGTTAATGAAGGAGAGTCAGTACGATGCACGTGATCTGAGACGACGTCCTGTAATATCCTCTGCAAAAGAGTAGAAAAGGACAGAGTTACACAAAAGGAAAAAAATGTTAAATTGAAGGAATTTGTTAACCTATTATTGATAGAGATCAAAACAAAAAGAAAATAACGTATGATATGGTTTTTCACATTTTCCCTCTGGTTGCTCTTGATCGATATGATAATCTCTCTTGCAAAAAGAAAATATCAGAGAAATAGTAAAAAAGGAAATCCAACCAATCGAATCTATCTACAAAACAAATGTTGAAATAAGACATAGAAACAAAACCAAGGATCAAACTACTCACATTATTATCGTAGATTTTCAAAGATTCAGTCTCAATATTGCTCATCAGAAAGTTGAACCACTCCCGCATAATACAAAAAAGTTGAAAAAAAGAAACGAAATTCAAGAAATTGAGAATCAATGTATCAAACCTACCTATACATTTTCAGGGGGAAAATAGGAGAAACTATCGTTGAAGAGAAAGCAATAGCGAGGCGGCCAAAAACAAAAACAAAAAGAATGTCTTCCGAGAGGTAATATATAGGAGAAAATAATATATACGGAAAGTGCTTCTTTCAATTTTAAATTTTGAAACGGAAGTCGGCAATTTCCCAAAATCAATTGTTATGTAGATGGCAAATCTTGCTCAAATTATATATGGGAAGTGTTTTATTTTTTTCCTACTCAGTCGAGAGTTCCTTTTTCGAAGGAAACCAAAATCCTTTCCGATCGTGCTGCATCTCATTACCAAAAATTTACTAAAAGAATCAGCAATTATAGTCATTATAGCAACGACAATCAAGACTATAATGGCTGAATCTCATTACCAAAAATACGATTGAAACCATATTGAGCAACTGATCAATGGGTAGGATTTATGCAGAAAAATGTGTACTAAAACAAATGGCAAAGATTTATGCAGGAAAAATGTGTGGACCACCACACCGTCGCGATTTGTATTATAGATACTATTTTCTTATATATAATATCTGCATTTTCTGATTGATAAAAAAGGAGTCCATAGCAACCTAGACAGATCACCACTCGCCAAAGCCCAATTAGCTATAAGTCTATACTCTATAGGACCACAAACAGCCGTGTTGTTCCGGTATTAGTGCCAGTTCTCGTAGGGTAACCTATCTGTGCTTCATTGTCTACACCATACATATCTGCGTTTTCCTGAATTTTCAAGAACCAATTGTCTTGCACAAAAAAAGAATTTATGACTTTAACATCTAGCCCAGAAATACACAAAATGAGCAAGAACTTTTGACTTCGGACAGTCAACAGATATGGAAGGCACCTGAAAAAAACCAAAAAAAAGTGAAAATTTTTATGAGCATTTCCTCATTTACACAGATAGTTTACTCAAGACACACAACCTTTAATGTTCACCAATTACAAGAATGAAACACCAAGTAAAATAAATATGCACAATCACAGGGGACTTCTCACCACTGCAGTGTTTTAAACAGTAAAACCACTCCCACATTGATTTCTCACAAGAGAAATACTTTCTTTACATAACCAGGCGGGAAAAATTCAAAATACCCCCCAACCTTTAGACCAAAATTCAATTAGGCTCCTAACTTTTTAAAAATTTTAATTTTACTCCCAACATTATCTTCCGTTAATCAAAACGCCCCCTTCCGTCCGAATGACTAACGGATTCCGTTAAAGGCTCCGTTAAATATCATCCCAATCGAATTTTGATGATCCGAGCCGCTCAATGTGTTCAAAATGTGATTATAAGGGTACTCTCGTGAAATTAGCAAAAAAAAATGATCGGAAAAGGCTTCATCTGAACAGTTTTTTATGAATAGTTCAATAAAAAACTGTTCAGATGAAGCCCTTCCCAATCATTTTTTTTGCTAATTTTTCACGGGTACCCTTTAAATCACATTTTGAACACATTGAGCGGCTTGGATCATCGAAATTCAATCCGAAAAAGAGAGGTGCAAAGCGAAGCAAAATCCGGACGTTCGGACTTGAACAAAATCCGGATCAATCCGTAACTCCTCTTTCCCAATCGAATTTTGATGATCCGAGCCGCTCAATGTGTTCAAAACGTGATTTTAAGGGTACTTTCACGAAATCGGCAAAAAAACTGATCCGAAAGGGCTTCATCTGAATAGTTTTTTTATTGAACTATTCAATAAAAAACTGTTCAGATGAAGCCGTTCCAGGTCATTTTTTTTGCCAATTTCCTTCATGTTCCCTTACAATCACATTTTGAACACATTGAGCGGATCGGATCATCAAAATTCTATCGGGATGCTATTTAACGGAGCTTTTAACGAAATCCGTTAGTCATTCTGACGGAAGGGGGCGTTTTGATTAACGAAAGATAACGTTGGGAGTAAAATTGAAGTTTTTAAAAGGTTGGGAGCCTAATTGAATTTTGGTCTAAAGGTTGGGGGGTATTTTGAATTTTTCCCTAACCAGGCTGAGAGGTCACTGTCCATTCCGTGTGGTTGTGGGGCTCGGGATTGCACAACAATGCCAGCGCGTGCAAGTCTCTAGCAATTGATTAGTGCTCGAAGGGAGTGTGCTGCCGGTACTGGACACGTGCGTTGCGGTCACTGGTACTCGCATCTTGAACACTTGTGAAAAATCCAAAATTACCATCTCTCTCAACGAGGTGTACGTCAGTACGTGGTACCAAAGCAACGGTTAAATAGTTCAAAATTGCATATAATAAAGTAGCGGAACTGAACTTATTTAGTGAAATGACGATGAATCATAAGAGGATAGAACCTTTTGCAGATGATTTCTGGCTATTTTTTAACTTCTTTTTGTATGCACACTCGAATGGAGGTTTTACAACTTCAACTGCTTGTAGTTAGAAGTCAAGTGATTCAAGTCAGGTGGTAGACAATATTTGCAAGGTGTTACTAATTCTATTGCTACAAGGATCATATGCCTCTAAAAAGAAGGCTTTCGCTACCGACCCCGACTGCTAAAATGCCTTCTGCAACATAGTATAAACGAACAAGTGCAAAATGCCTTCTCCATCGAAGACGGGTACAACTGCACCAAATCGCTTGGGTGAGATCCGAGTGAAGAAAGCTAACGATTGTTCTGTTTGCTGCCGCATTGAGGAAGTTACAGAAAGAGGACTGGCAAGTTAGGCTTTAAAATGGTAGCCAATTACAATGCAAAATCATACATTTCTTGGCCTTTTGGCTAAGATCAAGTGTAATATCTGTTCTTATCAGTTTAATATCTGAATAAGTGGGAGCCATCGGTTCACATGATATTAAATTAAAATTTAGAGGGGTAGAGGCGTAGAGCCCTTCACAGTAGCTTGTTGCTGGGTTCTCGAGCGTTGTCTTGGCATTGCACTACAGCCTTCACTTGGTGCCTCCCACCAATTCTAGTTGTAACTTTTGCACTCATAGTACCAATGCTCGCATGTTAGCCAGAGAGTTAAGCTTGAAAAAATGTTTCAAAATTAGAAATCTATATGCAGCAATACCTTATTTTGTTTGTATACTTATGCACAGCTACTGAATGGTGGGCAACTATTGTGAAGCCGTGTATCACTTGTGTTTCGGCTTCTGAAAAGAAAATCTACATTCATCCCAACAGAAATTAAAGTCGGAAACTCGAGAGGAAAACTTGGGCCAAAAATTTTCACGTCATTCTGTGGTGTTATTGAAGCACATTAGCCTTAGTGAATCCAATCCCGTCTTTGATATGAATAAAGCAGTAGTATAAGATTTCGGCCAAAAAAAAATGCTTGTTAATGCAAGATGAACAGCTTGAGTATTTTTCCTTGAGAAGATCAATGGAAAATTTGAGAGCATAGCATTGTCATATGAAAATTGTTGAATGATTCAAGAGATCATATAAAAGAAGTAAATTTGTATTTTCTTTTGTTTGGTTGGAAAATTTAAAAGGGTTAAATATCAGTATTGGTTTTCAAGAACGCTGAGCAGACAAAGACTGCTACAGCTACGCCGGTCGAAGGTCCGCTACCTGTGGGCTTTGTTTTGACGACAAGAAGAGAACAAGGAGAAGGAAAGACCTCAGACCTGTCAAGGTTGAGGGCCACGCTTTCTCTTCAACTTCTTCAACTTCTCAAACAGGAGGATATTCTCTTTGAGTCTTCAAATCAAGCTCCAAGCCCTTCCCCGTGGAAGAAGGCAGGCAACAACGCCCTCACCCCGGTGGGGCTAACTAATATTGTTATAGAGACATAACAGAAGGGCTCTAGAAAAACCTAAAACAAGAGTTAGCATGACTCAAGTATGTTATGTTCTCATAGACTTTTTACAGATGATTTTCTTACTCTTTTTAAGCTTCTTTTCAGTATCTACACTGAAATGGAAGTTCTCCAACTCTCATCTAGTTAGAAGTGAAGTCAGTTGCTGGACAATAGATGCATTGTGGAGCCAAATCAATCCCATGTTTCAAAATTAACAATAGATATCTATTACATTATCCAACAGAGAACTACACTCATTACTTGCTCGGAATGGCTAAAGAAAATCGCGAAGCAGTAGCGGCTTACAATGAGCTACAGATATCTATATAACACAAAAGCTTATTTTAATGTGCTTTAGTCATCGTTATTGTGGAATAGAGAACTGAAAACAATCATTTTTTTTTCCCTTTATTCGGTGGTAATGACTAAGAATTTTGGCAAACAAACAAGGGAGACTTAAAAATCCATCCTCAAACCTCATCTAACTTAAGTATTCATCCCTCACTTTTTGAACAGTTATGTTTTCATCCCTATTTTTTTTAAAATCCAAAAGTGCCCCTAATATATATATATATATATATATATATATATATATATATATATATATATATATATATACACGGAAAATGAGACCAAAATATAATCCATCCTGTCCCACGATTTCCGTGATTCCCGAAAATGATGGATCTGGTGGGATATACTATAAGAAAGCATATATATCTCTCTCTCTCTCCTCCAAAGTCCTCCCTAAACAGCCGCCCCTCCAACAACAGCCGCCCCTCCAACAACAACCATTCACTAGTCCTCCGATGGGCGGCGATCCCCTCGTCGTCCGACATCTTCCGCCAATAGCCACCACCTTCTCTCAACAGCCGCCTTGGCTCTCCTCCAACGTCCTCCGGTCAGCCCATTCACTAGTCCTCCAACGTCCTCCGGTGGGCGGCGATCCACTCGTCGTCTGACGTCCTCTCGCATCGGTGGCATCATTGGCAAGTCTATCGCCATCATCAAACATCTCCATGGAAATCAACTCAACTGAAGGCTATATAGTGGACTGCTATGGACTGTTTCAACTGATAATCAACGTGGAACTTGAACAGTGTACGTCAAGTATTTTCTGTTGTTCCACGTTGTTTGGTTTGATTCTTTCACTTGGTTGCTTTGAACCAATCTAGTTTTTGGTATGGATCTGTGCTTATTGTTGTTCGCCGAGTGGATTGGGTGCTGAGTCGACTAATCAGTGAGCTCTACTGATTTTTTAAAGGAACGAATGATTTGTGTATTTTTTGTTGAAACGGAATGATTTCTGTAATTTGGTAGAGCGGTGTAATTTGCTTGTGTTGATCATGATAAATCGACATGGTAATTTAACCATGAAGCGTTGATTTAAATTACCTGTTTTGATGGTAATTTAACCATATTTGAACCGTTTACCAAAAAATATTTGTTCGATCATGGGTTATTTATCGTGTTCACGTTGTAATCATCATGGTAATTTAACCATGTAATGACATGGCAATTTAACCATTTAACCATGTAACTGTTTGAGCATGTCATGTTATTTCTTTTTTTACGGTAATTTAGCCATGTTCCGTGTAATAAGATCAATGAAAAATATGGTTTTTTGTAATTTGGTTGGCCAATTCGAAGAATGACGAAAAAATGTAAAAATGTGGTTAACTTATCATGCAAAGATGGCCATTACGGAAAAAGGATGGAGAATGACTAAGATGAATGTAAAAATTTTAAAAAAAGACGGTTTATCAAGAAGGAAGGTAGAAATCATTGGGATTTAGTGATCTACACATTCGAAAATTTGAAATCATCCTATTGTGTCTCACTTAATTGGAGGATTGTGATATGAAACCGAATCCCTTTAATTTAGGAGTCAAAAAGATTTATCAAGGACTGTGGTATTTATTTGAATCCCTTTAATCTAGGAATCAAACAAGCAAAGGGGTAACAAGGGTATTTCATACACTAAGAGGATGAAATCATAAGCATGAAAAAAGGGGGGGAAGAATTCTTACATGACATAGAAAAAGGGGATGGATATTTAAATATTCCAACAAACAAATATGAAATTAAGGGCCCTGAAACATTGGGATTTTTTTGATTATAAGTATCATAAAACTTTGTTATATAGATCGATATACATAGAAGACAAGCTTATGCCTAAAGTAGAAAAACATATTACTCAATATGGTTCACCAATTACATTACCCATCCACAAAGTATAGCAGCATCATCTACCTCCAGAGAGAATGGACTCTGCAACAGAAGACGATTGCGAATACGACAGTGCAAAATCATCAAACCCTTCACGGTAAGCAAACATTAGACCCGTGGCAGAATTACCCATCAATTTTAACTCCGGAAGAGGAATATCTCCTTCCAAATACTGCACAACTTGCCTCATACTTGGCCTGGCGACCGGCTCAGAATGTGAACACCACAATCCCAACTTCAAAACCAACTCCACTTCCTCCGCCACATACTGACTTCCCAATTTGGGATCAACCGTTTGCAAAATTTCCCCTTTGTGCCAAAAAGAAAACACGCAATCCACCAAAACTAAGTTCTCCGCTGCTGCTCGTGGCTCAATGGGCCTCCTTCCACATGCTACTTCAAGCAAAAAGGCACCAAAAGCATACACATCGGTGCTCGTTGTGGCCTTTCCGGTTCTAATGTGCTCCGGCGCAAGATACCCTAGTGTTCCAACCACACAAGTGGCCTGTGGATCAGTTCCGCGATGATGCAATCTAGCTAGCCCAAAATCGCCCAATCTTGCGTTCATTTCACCATCTAACAAAACGTTACTCCCCTTAACATCTCTATGTACAACAACTTGCTCCCATTCTTCATGTAAATAAAGAAGGCCAGAGGCCACTCCTTTAATAACTCGAAATCTTTCTTGCCAACTGAGGGTGAAGCTCGGTTGGTCATAGAGGAACCTGTCTAGACTGCCATTAGGCATGTAATCATATACCAAAAAGAGCTCCCCTTTCCGACGGCAATAACCCAAGAGTTTTACTAGATTTCGGTGGCGCATACGGCCAACACTAACTATTTCCGCGACGAATTCCCTCATTCCTTGTCTGGATTCATGAGATACCCTCTTGACTGCAATCTCAATTCCGGAAGTGGGTAGTATTCCACTATAAACCCTACCAAATCCCCCACTACCCAAGAGCCCCTTTTCCCCAAACCCTTTGGTGGCAATATACAAGTCCTTGTACTTGAACCTATGAGGCCCATAGTCAAGTTCCCAATCTTCAAGCACTTCAGCAAACTTCCTCTTCCTTCTGACATAATAACCTACCCCTGAAAGCACTCCAAACACCAAAACTAAACTCAAAGGCAACCCGATTGTCAGAAGCCTAGAAACTTTCTTGGGTCCGATGCGAGGAAGCTTAGGGAGTTGAGAGAAATCAAACCCATCAGCCAATCCATTAATCTTAAAGCTCCAAGCCAATAAATAATGGGAACTACTTGTGATATAACCCGAAGAGGAAGAGAACCCAACGTACATAGTTTGGTCCAAGATCGGGGAAAGATCCTTCGAAAGAGTCAATAGCGGCGTGCTTGGCTTGGGCAAATGAACTGGAGCCATAGTAACATTCATTTCCTTCTTTCCCCCGTCGTATTCAACCCAAACTTGCATCGCCTTACCGCTAATCAGACTCAAATTCTGAAACCTCCCATTTGAATAGTACCCAGCTGCCTTAGACGCAACAGAGACCAGCCCATTAATGTCGATACCGACATGGTTATCGTTTATATCTTGAAACTCGCTCTTGGGTACAGTATCAAGCTCTACCGCGACCACGTGGTTGGTTGAGTTCCCGTTATTGGTTTCATTGAAGAGGCCCAAGTAATCGCCGGAGAGGGCACCGGGGAGGCGCGGGGCGGGGGCCACGACGAAGACAATGCCGTGAGCGGAGTATTGGGGGTTATCGCTGATTATGGAGAAGATGAAGGAGGTGGAGAAGGAGGAAACGGAGGCGTTCGGTGAGGGTTTGAAGGGGAATGGTGTGGGGAAAAAGGCGTGGCCGATTTCATGGCGGGTGCCGTTGGTGAGGGCTAGGACGCCTGAGGGTGTGAACTTGGCTATGCCGTCGAGGGTGAGGTTTGGTGAGGCTTTGAAGTTGTTGAAGGTGAAGCTGAGGTGGTCTTGGGCGGCTGTGGAGGGGAGGAGAGAGAGGAGGAGGGGGAGGAGAGGAGGGAGAGAGAAAAGAGGATTGAGAAACATGGCTGTGAATGATGGGTGTGAGAGTGGTACCCGCTCGGCTGAAAAAGTTTTCCTCCATTGGTATGCCAAGTGTTAGATATGAAGTCATCTATTTTAGTCAAAAATGGTCCTTTACTGAGATGCTTCGCTCCGGATACTCGTTTTAAGCAATCACTCTCAATCATGAGTAATGATACATCCACCGAAGGTTTCCCCATCGCACCTCCAGCGCACGCATGCTGGGCCCACTCCGGTCACCGAACGGCTGATTCAAGCCGTCAAAAAATTCTAAAAAAAAATTGAGTGGCCCCGCTTGAGAATCAACGGCATCAGACTTGTGTAAGTGCTCGATCTGAACTTCCAAAAATAAGAGATCCGAGCCGTTAAAAAAGGGAAGATTGGTTCGAGCACTTACACATGTCGGATGCCATTGATTCTCGAGCGGGTCCACTCGGTTTTTTTTTTAGTAGAATTTTTGGACGGCTCGAATCAGCCGTCCGGTGGCCAAAGTGGACCCAACGTGCGTGCGGTGGTGGTGCGGTGGGGAAACCTTCGGTGGGTGTATCATTTCTGCTAAATCATACCCTCGTAAAATTCTAGTAATTTGAAATATTTTTGAAATACACTACTTTCGTGCTTGCACTTATACACTGTTAGAAAAGCTTTTAAAAACCTATTTAAAATAGTTTATTACCATGCTAATTACCTTTTGAAATTAAATTGTCGGTTATGGTTAAAAAACATTTGTAACTCCCAGTCATTTTTATTAGGACTTTAAGGGCATATTATATGAAATGATTAATGACATTCTTGATTACTTTTACTATAAAAAGGTGGCTAGGAGTTGGAGCGGAAGAGACGAAAAAATTATTCAATGCCCTTGGGACACCGCCACGTAATGCTCTAAGGCCTCCTTCCACTACACATTTTGGTGTGGGACCAAAATAAATGTTTAGGCCCCATTCAATGTGTGGTTAAAAATGACTGGTACTTTAAAGGCATGGAATAATCTCTCCAAAAGAAAAATGTTCTGATCATATATACGGAGATTGTATGGTACGCGTATTTTGTTAATACAACTTTAGTATTTAATTTGAGTATACGGGTGGTTCTTGGTTCATGGGGATAGCTCTAGTTTTACACAAAGCTTTACATGAATCATTTTATCTTGGGAGTGGAATATCACACAAATCGGTGCAAGCGAGGACATATCTTCTCTTAAGACAGCGATTTATGTGTAACTCAATCCACATAAGTTCTCTCATACTCTTATTTTCTATTATTGAAGTATGGTCTTATTTTTTTATTGACGTGTTGTTGTCTCATGTTATTATAGTTTACAGAAATTCTAACAAATATTTTCAACAATCTAAGAGAAAATAAACTGTTTGAATAAATATATAGACGGTACGCTCAAGGCGAGAATCATTTATGAGAATTTATGTTTAATATGCAAGTGTGCTTGGTTGCATATACTTAATGACTGCATTTCTTTTTTTTTGCACCTTTATGAAGTGACCTGTCATGGACATGGAACGGAAGGGATTTTTATTACTGTTATTTCTACGCTCAAAATTCAACTCTCGAAAGCCAAATGGGAAGGGGAAAGAAAAGTAAAAAACAGGGGTGTTTCTTGGAAAACCTATAGCCAGCTTTTTGAATTTGTAACCTTCTTCAACTTTGATTAAAAACCTGGTAGACTTGTTCAAATCCGTCATTTAAGCAGTATTAGTTAATATATTCTAGATATTATTCCATTTATTGTTAATTAGTTTTAGATTAGAATTCTCTAAAAAATTTAACAAGGTATCAGAACTAGATCTTGGTTGGTCTCACCTCTTATAAGAAAGTCTCTATCATCTCTGTCGCCTGAGTCAATCGCTCATCTCCTGCTCTTATGAGAAAGTCTCTAAATGTTACTTCGCCTATTGCCAATTGATTTTAGGTTGTAACCTCTAAGAAATCTAACAAAACCTATGATTGGAAAACTTGAAATTGGCACCTATGAAATGTGTGCTATGCTATTGTGGATTGGCTCGTCTATATTGGAAAAGGTAATTAGAATTTTATTTTTATTTTTTTTAAGTCACACACCCATCAGTGGGAGAAACCTATTGTCGTTTTCTCATGGTTGCGTAGCTGGAATGGCAACTGGATTCTTGGATGTCATTGTCGAAGTTAGGCATCATCTTCTTCCTACTAGGATTTTCTTACGAAATGTTACCGTTGATACTGTTGAAATGGGTAAGCTTGATTAATTAGGAATAAAAACATGTGTTTCAACTATTGGTTAGGAGGCTTGGTAATTAGCCGCCCATGTGCAGGATGACTTGGAAGACGAAGATGCAAAATGGAAGTTTGCTACAGCCGCAGGCGTTCACATTCGAGTCACTACTACAATAATAGATATGGGTCCAAGGAGATTCACAAATATCACGGTTTTCAGTGAAAGCGTGATAAAAAGTGGTGCTTAAATTTTTTTTTATCTCAGTTTATAGGGGTGTACATGGTCCGGATTGGTCCGGTTCTCTAGAAAACCAGTAACCGGACCATTTCAAATCGTTCGAAAATTTAACCCATCCCAACCAATATATGCATGGAACCTAACCAGAACCAAACCGTAAGACCGGTCCGGTTTTGGTTCGGTTCCGGTTCTATCCAATAAACATCAAAACACTAATTCACAATTAAATATGAACTCATAATATTAAAGAAATTGGGAGATAATCTGTTGGAATAGGAAAGGGAGAAAGAAAATAAAAGCTTTCCTAACAAATGAGATTTCATCTCTAATTTATCTTAACCTATCAAATTCAAATGCATATTTAATTACACACATATGTATTTCTATATTTATCTTAGTTTTAAACGGTTCGGTTTGGTTCTAACCACGGTTCACTAATTGAGAACCAGTAACCGAACCGAGATTAACGGTTCTTATTTTTTTGGAACCATAACTTGACCGTAGAACCGCAGAACCGGACCAAATAGGACGGTTCGGTCCGGATCGGACCGGTTTTACGGTTCAGGCGGTTTTCTTGAACACCCCTATCAGTTTAAGTCCAAAACTGAGATAAAAAGTGGGTTTAAGTGCAAAATAAAAGACTTCGCTCTTATGGCGAAATAAAAGAAAAACATCACCCTTGTGGCGTGATAGAAGATTTTAGGGCTGAAAAAAATGAGATAAAAAATCTGGCTCTTGTGGCGAGATAAAAGAGAAAAGACCTCACTCTTGTGGCGTGATAAAAGATTTTAAGGCGGAAAAGAATGAGATAAAGATCTCGCTCTTGTGGCGAGAAAAAAGAGAAAATACCTCACCCTTGTGGCGTGATAAAAAAGAGAGAAAACTTCACCCTTGTGGCATGATAAAAAAGTGAAAAGACCTCACCCTTATGACGTGATAAAAGATTTTAGAGCGGAAAAGATTAAAATAAAAGATCTCGCTCTTGTGGCGAAATAAAAGAGAAAAGATCTCACCCTTGTGGCGTGGTAAAAAACTCTAGCGCGGAAAAAAGTGAGATAAATGATCTCACTCTTGCAGCGAGATAAAAAGCGTACCCATTTAGGCGTGCGGTCTGAATTTTCACGTGGGCAAGCTGGTACTCATTTAGGCGGGTTTTGAAAAGTTCCGTGAGGAAAACGATGTCGTTTAAGGACTTTGAGAAGTTCTTTTCTTTTTCTTTTTTTTTTATACAAAATGTAAGAATATAAGCCCTAATTACACTAACCTCAAAAAAAATTTACGTTTCATATTCATCTTCACGCCCAAAAAGATCGGGGGGGGACCGACGACTCGGTTCCACCAGTGCCCAATTGTTTCTTCGACGACGGCCGGACTCTTCCACTGTGCCTGATTTTCATGTGGGTGAGCTGTGATCTTTATGGTTTCTTGTAGTAGTGAATCTTAGTTATTTCAGATGTCTTCCAAGTGTATGACACATTAGGTAAAAAAACAATTATATTTTTATGGCTTATTCTTGTTTGAAAATGATTAAAATCCAATTGGGAAACCACTATTGAAATTAAAATTCAATATAAACACAAAATCCATGTGAAATGGTTGGTTTATACAAAAAAAAAAATCAAAAGTTTGTCCACAATGTTACAATCTGCAGGTTGTGATAATTTTCATAAAAATACAAAGCGCAAACTACAACAAAAAACACTATTGTCTACTAAATTTACTGGCTAAAATTAAATTTTTCGCCCCAAGAAAATCTTTTGGTGACCAACAACTAATTTGATTGGCAAAAGATCTGTTGTCATAGTTTGAAATTTTTTTAAACAATGTTTATATATGTATTTTTATATATTTTAATCTCTTGTTAATTGCATTTCAAAAAATTCAACAAATTTTAAGAAAAAAAAAAGTTTTCTCACTTTAGGAAGTAAGTATAAATATTTTTGCTTTCCTGATTTAACAGAAGTTCTTGGCTAACTTAGCAGTAAGGGCTTGGAAAATCAACCAATGGTGCGGGGGTTCGAAACTTGGCAATGACAAGAAAAGATGGTCTTGTAAATACAAAGAAAAGATCATGCGCAATAGTTTTCTATTTCAGTTTATGGTGCGATAAAAAATCACGCCCAAGAGAAATAATCACAGCTTATATCCGTGATAAAAGAGAAACGATCACGCCAAAATCACGGTTTATAACCGTGATAAAAGATAGTGACTTACAATCACACCCAAATCCACCACGGTAGCATGAACGTAATGAAAAACTTACAATCAGGGCCAATAACTGCGATTTTTATGATTTATTATAGTACTGAGTGTTCACACGGTGGTTTGTACTCCACCTCCTTGGCCTATATATAGTTGTGTTTGTATAGAGAGAGGGTGTGAGAGAGAAATAAAAGAGAGCAGAGAGGGAGAGTCAGGGGAGCCCCTCAAGGGGTCTCCCTCACCAGTGAGTTGTGTGTGAGAGCAAGAGATAAGTGGTAGAGGAAAGAAGAACACCGTAAGTGTTCTTGAGAGATTTAGAGAACCCCTGTAGGGTTTCTCCCCACCATCAGTGGGAGAGAACAAATTATGAGTGAAGTGGTTTGAGGTGAGTTGAGTAGAGTGAGCTGAGTGTGTCCTCCTCCTCCATTGTATTTCTATCTATCCATAGTGAAATATCTCATCTGCTGTGGATGTATCCGAGTTTTGGGAATTCACGTATATTTTTGTGTTGTGTGATTGATGTGTGTAATTATTACCACTCGCTTCCGCTATCCAACAGATACCTCTCTTCTTAAAAGCTTTTGCCGTAGAAGCTGACATCAAGCTATTAGCGTTTTATCTGCCCCCACCAGAAGGGATTCGCTTTCTTTGGGATACACTCGCAAAGACTCAGTAAATCCATGATTTTACTCCGGCACAGTCCAGAAAGGGAAAATCCAAAATTCTTTATGTGTTAAAAAAGTAATTGTCTAAACTGTTTTGACTACAGCCTAAAAGTGGTATGATTTGTTCATATTTTTGTTAAGGGGTCATTACTTTGATAACGTTTGTCTGTTTTATGAATTGATGAAGAGCATTACCGTTGTTCCTAGTTGTTAGGAGGGAAACAATTCGGCGTTGTATGTCCTCATCACCTGTTATTCATTTCGTTAATGTATTTGCAGTGGACACGCATTCTTCTGCCAATAATGGGTAGTAAATAATTGGCCAGCGGAGATACATATTTTTGCCCATTAAATTTCAAAGGTTTAATGGAGATTAGTCTTGGTCAGATTTAACTCATTTGAATCCAGCATGTCATACGTACTTATTGTTACAGCATTGAAATTCATTTCACATTTTAAAGTGTTTTTTTTTTTTTTTGTTAAAAAAACTATGGGAATATGGGTGTAAAATTCAATGCTCTATTGGATGAATGTTGGAGAAATGGCGGCCCCGTTCGTTTTGGGGTTTTGAATTTTGGATTCTAATCATTATCTTATTTTCACCAATCATTACTCTCATTTTTCTATCTATCTCTCTCTAATCATTACTCGTATTTTCAATCATTACTCTATTTCTTCTTTTTCTTTTTTTTAGAAAAAGGCAAATTTTATAAAGGGACGAAGCCCAAAAAACCAAGGAGGTAGCCTTGGGCCAGAAATTACAAGACTCTAGCCAAAACTATGGCCACTTGACAACCAAACAGTAGATGTGTCAAATGGGCCGTGCCGGCACGGCACGGCCCGTTCAACTTCGTGCTAACCGTGCTTCGTGCCGTGCCGTGCCGGCCCGTTTACTATATTTACTCAAATCGTGTCGTGTCGTGCCGTGCCATTTGTCAATCGTGTCGTGCCGTGCCGGCCCGTTTACTTAAATCGTGTCGTGTCGTGTCGTGTCGTGCCGTGCCATTTGTCAATCGTGTCGTGTCGTGCCGGCCCGTTTGTGAAATCGTGTCGTGTCATGCCAGCCCGTTTTCTTAAATCGTGTCGTGTCGTGCCGTTTTCAATTGTGTCGTGCCGGCCTGTTTTCTTAAATCGTGTCATGTCGTGCCGGCCCGTGTTCTTAAATCATATTGTGCCGTACCGTTTTCAATCGTGTCAAGATGTGCCAGCCCGTTTACTTAGTCGGGTCAGGTTGGGCCGTGCACGATTAAAAAGATGAGCTATCAAAATATAATGTACGAAAAAATTGGATCCAATGATTAAAACACTAAGCACAACAAAATGAACGCATTGAATGGTATCGAACATCGCAATTGTGTGGCTACTGCTTCATGACCTCGTTTTTATATAATAGAGTTACATATTATATACTAATTTTTCAAATACATAACACAAGTTACTTGGTGGCATAGTGGTTTGTTTGTGTATGAAAGAACCTAAAGACCTCGGTTCAAGTCCTTGTCCAGCTAACCTCTTTTTATTTATTTATTTTCTTTTTGTTCGACACTTTTTTTCTTATTTCTCGTTAGATTTGGGATAAATAATATATGACTCTTACACGTTTCCTTTCGTATTAAATTACTCTTGCACCATAAATAATATATGACTCTTGCACAATAAATTGTTTGATAATTTTTTTAAATTTTACTTGTTATCTTGTATTGTACGTCCAAAGCCTATTTTACTAACAAAAACAAAACAAATATTTTTTACCAAATAAAAATTGATAATTTTTTAAAAAGTAAAAAAATGATTTTTTTAATAGTTTTTTTAAAATTAAATATCTTTGTTGACAAATATTTTTTACTGAATAGAAATTGTTTATTTTTTTAAATTAAAAAAAAGCAATTTGGCTTATTTAATTTTTTTGTTTTTCCGCCTTGTCGTGCCCTTTCGTGCCCATGTCGTGGGGTCGTACCGTGCGTGCCTTGCTAGAACTGCGTGCCGTCGTGCCGTTCGCCCACTTTTCGCACCGTGCGTGCCCGTCAACGACCATGTCATGCCGTGCTGTGCCAAGCCAACTTTCGTGCCGTGCCCGTGCTGTGCCACCCACTTCCGTGCCCGTGCCGTGCCACGGGCCCACTAAAATCGTGATGTGTTGTGCCGTGCCAGGTCAAGACCGTGCCTGTGACGTGCCGTGCCGCCCCGTGCCCGTGCTGTGCCCGTGCCGTGCTGTGCCGGCACGGCCCATTTGACACCTCTACCAAACAGCTCACAACAAAAAGAAAAGCAACAAAACACCCAACCTTTTTCTAAGTGTCTACTCCGATTGAATCCCCCAGGCACGACAAACAGCAGCATCAACAGCAGAATGTATGGACAGCTTCATAGATACCAAGCAGGCTCTGATCCCGTCCTCAATTCTCTTAACTAGGGTGTAGGAATCGACTCCAACTTGTCTGAAAATTTGAGAATTTCTCTCCCGCCAAAGGAAGTACACTGAGGCTGCTAAACACCATTGGTAGATAATAGTTGAAACTGACTTGGAATAATGTTGGGATCCCCACTGGACTTCTGCCAACAGAATCAAGCTATCTCCATGCCTACAGCACTTGGACCTGATACAAGTCTAGACCAAGGTAGCATATTGACATTCAAAAAACAAGTGGCTATGAGATTCCTGACCTCCATAACAAAGGATACAGTCCTTAGCATTTGTCACTCCCCACTCCATCAACCTGTCTTTAGTGGATAGCCTACCTAGAAGGGCCACCCATAAAATGAAAGACCAGCGGGGAATATACATTTTATGCCATACCGTATGAGCCCAATCCACAGTAGGGGTTCTATTTCGAAGGGCCATCATAGCAGATTTTGTAGAATAACAAACATGTGGAGTCAAAGTCCAAACAACCTCATCCTCTTTGGAAATATCAGGTAAGAGCCCACCTTCAGTGTTTGCAATAATCTCCCGGATGGCCACATTTCTAAGCTTTGGCCATCTCCATCCTCCCTGGTAAATAATAGAACTCACTTTGGCATTGAGAGATCTACCCAGATTGAAGCTCACTCTATCCCCGAACTTCTGAAACAAAGGGCCCAAATTATGCCAATGGTCAAGCCAAAGAAAAGTGGAGAGGCCATTACCAATTTTGGATTTAATAAACTGATGCCCTATATGTCGAAGACTGAAAAGTTTTCATATAGTCCATGAAGCGTCTGAGGCCATTACTCTATTTCTTTTTACACTCATTACCTACAAATCCAAATTCAAAATCCTAAAACGAATGGGGTTGGCATGTACTTATGGTAAGATCTTTTAACCAACTGGGGCTAGCTCAACTGGCCAGAACTCTTGCATTTCATTAGGAGGTCAAAAGTTCAAGTCTCCCCACCTACGTGTGGATATTCTTTCCTTAGAGGGTTTTTCCTTTCTTTCTTTATCTCTACCCAATAATATGCTTATTTCTTGTATTAGTTGTATTGTTGGGCTTGGTTGTCTCGTGAACTCTTACAATTGATATAGTGTCCCGAGTTAGTACTTTGTACTTCATATCTGATGTAAAATGATCTTTTCTATCAATTGAAAAAAAAAGAGTAAGAGATATTTTAATTTCTAGATAAGACTTGGAAGTCTTTTTTCAAATTTGGAGTATTTGAAGTACAGATCAATATATCTATTTGGAATGAATATCTACGTGGGCGTTTCTAAAATTTTAAAAATCTATTTTTGGTTGCTCTCTGTAGGTGTTTGGACCGTCTTATTCTCCTTCGGTTGTGATGATTTGAGGAAATTTGCTACATGTGGGTTCGAAAAAGACAAAGGAAGCTCCTGTTTTTGTAGGCATATGTATAATCATTTGACAAGGCTCCTAGTGGTAAAAAGACTACTGGCCTTGGAGGAAAAAAAAAAACACAAAGAGATTCGAGAAGGAAATAAAGAAGTGGTTCATGATTACTAACTACACGTAGGGATTGAGGGAGCGTGATGTGCGGCACGGATGCTGTCCGTTCGGCGATCCAACGGTTCAAATCTCATCTTGCAATGAGCGGCTCGGATGCAACGTGGGTGGAGATGAGATTTAAATCGTTGGATCGCCGAACGGACGGCATCCGTGCCGCGCAGCATGCTGCGCAAGCGTGCTGTACTGCATGCTCCCTCAATCCCACGAGAAAAACACATGATGAATAGTAGGTATTAAGATTACTAGTCATGTGAAATGAAAATGCTAATTACTAAGGTATAAGAACTTGAAAGTGTGCATTTGAGTTTATGAGATCGGAAAAAAAAGTGATTGCTAGTGGGGGTTTAAACCACTGGCCACATGAAGCCAGACAACGATTTATAAAGACCCTAAGCAAAAGCAGGAAGTTTGATGTTGGTAAACGAAGGAAGTGATTCCTAATATGTTAATGAGACTATGGACCACTATATATAGCTCCTAGTAGAATGCTATTGGTTACTGGAAAAGTGATTCCTAATAGAGGGTTACTGGCTATCGAGGATGGAAAATATCAAAATAATATTAGACCAAGTTTATATGACGGGCCTAAAATATTTGTTGCTCCGATTCTAAAGAAATGATGGGTCTAAAACATTTATTGCTTTGATTCAAAAGAAAGACCCAAACTCATCTTGTGAGTTTAGTAATTAGGAATATTTGTTGTCTCGATTGACTTTATGACATATGGGTTCGATGTTGCCTCAATTTAATATGGATCATAGTATACATACTAAATACGAACACATATATTGTCTCGAATCGATGTTGCTTTTTTTGAGAAAACCAGATCGTTTCTCGGTTTTCTATATTGCCTTGAATCAATGTTACTTTCGCTGAAAGAATTGGATAAATTCTATAGATCCAGAATTTACGTGTTGCGTCGGGTGGAAATATAAGGACAATGTTTGCTTGATGAGTCCTTAAAATTAATTTTTTTTGATAAGTCCCTCGGAAAATTGGCATGCTAGAAAGGAAAAGTAAAATGCTATATGCATACAAGACATTTGTTTCATTTCTTTTCTCTCATTTTCTTTCGGTTCTAAACAGAGCATTAGTTTTAGCTGAATAATAACTGTACTATCTAGGTGAGAATTAGTTGGCGCAGGTCTTTGGTCAGGACTGAGGACTCTTACATCTCACTAGAAGGCCAGGAGTTCCGCCTTTTACAGAGTATTGATTCTATGGCAACAAAAATTGAAGTGAAAAATTTGGCAGGAGAGCATTAGCATATGAAAATCGATGAATCATACAAGAGGTCGTTGTATACAAGAAGTAAATTGGTGATTATTTTTAGTAAATTGGTAATTGTTTTTATTTGCTAGGAAAATATAAGAAGATCAAACCTTTTGCAGATGATTTTTGGCTCTTTTTTTTGTGTGTACATTCGAATGGAGGTTTTACAACTACATGCAACTGTAGTTAGAAGT
This sequence comes from Rhododendron molle, assembly GCA_025413875.1. NCBI lineage: Eukaryota > Viridiplantae > Streptophyta > Magnoliopsida > Ericales > Ericaceae > Rhododendron > Rhododendron molle. The sequence goes on from CM046391.1 coordinate 51,720,078, forward strand.
CAAGTGACTCAAGTCAGGTGGTGGACAATATTTGCAAAGTTTTACAACTTCCACCATCATATGAAAATTGTTGAATGATTCAAGAGATCAAATAAAAGAAGTAATTTTGTAATTTCTTTTGTTTTTTTGGAAAATTTAAAAGTGTTGAACTTTATACAGATGATTTTTTTTTTACATTTTTTTAAGCTTCTTTCAGTATCTGCACTGAAATGGAAGTTCTTTGATCAACTTTCATCTAGTTAGAAGTGAAGTCAGGTGTTTGGACAATAGATGCATTGTGCAGCCAAATCAATCCCATGTTTTACAAGGCATTGAGCTGTTCTTCTATTACATTATGCAACATAACTGCACTCAATAATGATTGCTATAGATATCGAAGCAGCAGCGGTTTACAATGTCGTTTAGCAGTCCTAGCCATCACATGATTCTAACTTCTGTTTGCTTGACCATTCAGGGGCCTAAATGAAAAGGCCTAGGTTATCTATTAGTCGGATTGATCCGTTCGGCTAAATAAGTCAACTGACTTATTTTTTTGTCATTATTCAAAAAAAATTCGTATGTTTCAGTTTATCGTCAATTTTTTGGGGATTATAGCATTGTCATGACAAGAGGAATCTAAAACGTAAAAATTTACGTTCAAAACCTAATTTTTTTGAATAAAGACAAAAATAAGCCAATAAGCCAATTTTTTCGTCTTTATTTAAAAAAAATTGGATTTCAATCATAATTTTTTACTTTTTAAATTCCTCTCGTCATGACGATGTAATAACCCCAAAAAATTGACGATAACTTAAAAAATACAAAAAAAATTGAATAAAAACAAAAATAAGTCATTTTTCTTATTTAGCCCAACGGAGTCGAATTCACCTGAAAACAGGTATAACCCATGCATTTGACAATAAATGATTTGCATATTGGATGCTTTGCATTGCTTCTTGGATTATTTATTTATTTTTATTTGTCTTTGAAATTTCGTATTTTTTGCCTGATGTAATTTCTTTTGTTGTTAATAGTGTTGGATTTGCATTTTTATTTCTTGTACAAACTCTCGTGAGAACTCTTTTATCCATATATCTATATCTATAGATGAAGTTCTACTTTCGCCCAAAAAAAAAAGTTGACTCACTTTCTCTCAGCCGAGTTCCTGATATCCATGGCCTGGCCTACAACCCACAAACCTTCCCGGGTAACGGTCTGTTTCGTAGAGAGATATGTTTTGGAGGGAAATGGGGATATAATAAGAGGAGGATAAAGATGGGGATATAATAAGAGGGTATAAAGATGGGGATATGAAATGAGAGAAGATTATTTTAGAAGAGGGAATTAAAAGATACTCCTTTTTGGTTGCCAGCGTTAGTCAACCATAAGGTATGTAGTACGATCTTTTTTCAGCATAGAATCTGAGATTTGTTTGGTTTTCTTTTGTACTCGAACCTGAAATTTCAAGTTCGAGTACAAAAGAAGAATTTGCTTCAATTCTTCTATTTCTTGAAATTTCTGTTTTATCTTCGTTCCGGTTGGCAGCAGCAGTTAGGGGCCGTTCCAGTTTTAGGAAAAAAGAACTTTTAGAAAAAGAAGGTAATTTGAAGCTCAAAAATCATGTGTTTACGCATATAATTTTCCTAGTAATATGGATCTTGTTTGATAGATCTCATTGAGATCTTTTAAACGGTGCAAAAAAAATTAAAAAATTATTTTTCATTTTCATTATATTTGAATTTGAAATTACCTTTGTTTAAAAAAAAAAAGAACTTTTTGTGAAACTGAAACACCGCCTTATTCTTCTTCTCTCTCTTTTTGCCGGGAAAGGGAAGGAAGAACTTGGGCCCCTTGGGGGTATTTTGGTAATGTGGAAAGGGGATAAGATTTAACTGGGGGGAGGGGTGTCCAAATTATATCTCCTGGAGGGGATAAAAATATCCCAGCCAAAAAAGTTATGGATATATATACCAAAGAGTTCGAGGGCATGTTCGTCTACGGGAACTCTGATATAGCAACGCCAAATCTACCTTCGGGTGGATTACAAATTCAGCTCAAGCCTAATCCGGGGTCAAATCCGGGTGGGTATTTTTGCAGCCAAACATCTGAGATGAGGAGGAGGGGTAGTTGAAATCAAGGCGCTTGGCAAATCCGGCATCCAAACAGGCCGTTAAGGTCTCAAAAAATTAACGATTAGAATCATTCAATTTATTTAAAATACCTTTTAAAAATTACTAAAAAAAACAATTAAGTCAATAAGCCGTGGTAAGGGACTTTATCAATCCCACTGAGCTGACGATAAGTACACTTGAAAGACAAGAAAAACATGTATTTCTATGTACTTTTTATATTCTTTAATATATATTCACATACTTACTATTGTCAATCTATTAGACTGATTTTATAATTTTCCTTATCAATTTTATCAATTTTAAATACAAAAAATTGAACAAATCGATAAGCCCCTACTAACATCCAACGGATACTTTTAACCTCCACCGCATGTTTAATTCCATGGCTAAGAGTACGTAACTCTGTTTGGAACCTGCAGAAAGGAAAAGAAAGGAAAGGAAAGGAAAAGGGAAGGAAAATGAGAAGAAAAGAGGAGGGAAAATGTATTATTCACTACACTCAAAATCTTTATTTTCTTCTCATTTTCTCTTCTAACCAAACAATGGGAGGGAAAATTCTTTAATTTTCCTTTCTTTTCCTTTGTTTTCCCTGGGTTCCAAACCTTAATCCATATTCCTTATTCAGTCCCCCTTCGTGTAGAGTAGACCACAGCAAACCCACCAGTATCTCTCATTCCCCATTCAGTTATGGTTCTGCTTCTCCACTCTCCTCTCTCACCCCCTTCCGGCTCATCACTTCTTGGTCTCCAAACGACCCTTTATCCACACACCCATTACTCGTACCAGGTCCGAACCCGGACCCGATCCATCCGCGTATCTGTCACCGGAACGCCGGCTACTAATCGGAAGGAAGAACATGTAGTCATTGTTGGGGCCGGAATCGCTGGCCTTGCCACCGCTGTTTCGCTTCACAGGTTAGGTTCTGATCACAAAAGCATCAAAAGTTGTTTTCTTTTTTATAAAGAGGTGTCCGGTCAGCTTACGCAGCTCGACTAATCTGGGGACCATAAACCCGTCATTGTGTAATTGTGTCAATTGTGTTTTTTGTGATGTCAAATTTTGAAGGCTAGGAGTTAAGTCGGTGCTGCTGGAGCAGGGGGAGTCGCTGCGGACGGGCGGAACTTCACTCACACTGTTTAAGAATGGTTGGCGGGTATTGGATGCAATTGGGGTTGGGAACGATCTTAGGACCCAATTTCTTGAAATTCATGGGTATGTCTTCTTTGAATAGATTAATTGCATTTTCAATCTATATATGTTACTTAAGGCATGTTTGTTAGGCAGAATTATAATAGTTAAAAGATATGTTATTCAGCGAATATACAATTCCACCGCATAGTAGTGATTCAAGTTAATAATACCACACATCTCATGGTGTTGAATATCCGACACTTTCGAGAAATGTTTAATCTGGGTTATAAACATTTTAGCCAAACATCGGATATTTGATCACCTTAGACATATAGTCCATTACAATGATCATATCCAATTGAAGAATGCATATCATGTATACATCTTTGTGTGTGGCTAAGGAAAGTGGCGACTGCAAGAGTGTGAGAGCATGGGGTCATGCTTTACACCTTATATAATGCAATCAAACAACCGATATCCTAAATATATGCAATTCCCTTACCTAGGTATTAGACTTTCATGGTTTACACTCTGAGCAACATATATGTAAATTATTCATATATTATACTTAGATACCTATTTAAATAAGAGTTTCTCAATCCCAACTCATATTCTAAGCATTTAATAACAACCCCAGAATACTCAAAATAAAGATGGTAGTTGTCTGCCAATTTTTTTTTTCTAAAAACCCTTTTTAAGGTGTACTTGATTATCAGTTACTGTCTCAAGAATCTCATTTTACATAGATTGCCCACACGGCCACACCCTTAAGGCTCAACTGATAAAGTTCATCGAGGCCATGATAAAGTACATTGAATCTTCTTCTTTTTTTATAATTGGTTTCTAGTTTTTAGTGAGATGCCAATATTGTCCACATTCTGAAGAAACACATTCCAGGTCTGAGAAACCAAAAATGAGTAAATAAATATATCAAGGACAACTTGTAAACAATCAAGTGATGCAAAAAATCATACTGTAGCTTTAATGCACATTATAGACCTCTAAATCTCAAAGATCTGACCATTATCACCTGATTTTACAAAGACGCGATGGAGATCTGCGCAATGCTTCTTTCTTTAGCACTAGGAACTGCACATCGCTAAAGCATCATGTTAAACCAGAAAGGTTGAAGTTGAACTTTCAAACAAAAAACTGAGAGGGAACTTTCAAACTAAGAACGGTAGGCAAAAGGTTGAGTATTTGGTGCATGAAAATGTTTGCATCTGTAACTTGTTTTTGCTATCTCACATCTAGTAGACTACTACCCTTTGTCAGGCAAGGCACTTTATTTTGATGAGAGTGTTGTTTTTATATTCTATACTGGTTCATAAGTCGGCAGAATGGACCAATGTTAGGAGTATGAGGTGTAGCTATGGTTGAGATTAGCTAGCATGGAAACTCTGAAGCCATTCATGGGCTGCATATAAAGCAGTAGACGGCAGGTTAGAATGTTCTATGAATGGCAGGGTAATTAGTGTTGACGGTTATTCATTTTGATTGCTGCACCTAAATACCAATTTACCTGGTTTGCCAAAGACCTCAGCAGAGGTCTATGTATGCAATGCACGTATAAGTAGTGGGAAGAGTACCTGAGGTAGTCCTTCAGGAATATGGTGGACACAAAAATGGGTTGAGACCACCGGAGGTGAAGGAGGAAAGAGCTCAGGGCAGCCTTAAAGTTAGAGAGAGAGGGGGATGGCAGTGGAGAATAAGTGTGTTTGGTATGCCACCAAAATGTTTGGACTTGCAAGAAAGGTTAGATTTATTGCAATTTCAATCTATATATGTTTGGATTCTAATCAAAATTAAGTGTCTTGTAAAGGTATTCTTAGTAAGCTCACTCATTTAGGTGATGAGCATGCCTCCAGATGGAGTTCAATGGATGGCAGTCATGGTGGTTGCGTCAGTTGCTATGGGATGGACATCCTCCTATAGCCTCCAGAGGCGAAGGACCTCCAAACACCTACATGTAGCTCGGTTGATTTGGCTCAAGATACATAACACGACCAAAGACCCACATGTTAGTCTCTTTTTTGGTAACTTAGGGTGTTCTGGCTAGCTTGTGCATGTCACTATTGATTCTTGGGGGACCTATCCCACCGTTTACTAGGGGGGACCTAATCAAAACCAAGCCAAGCTCAGTATGGATTAGCCCCACAAGAGTGGATAACATCGAGCAGGTTTCGAACTTGAGACATAGGAGGCAGCAAACCCCTACCTCTCAGACCTTGGCACCAGGCCAACCCCTTGGGATTTAGAGCCACATATAACTAACTGAATATCGCGGAAGGTGTATTGTCTGAACTGAACTTATTTTATTGGGGTTCCCATGACATATGAGTCATTTGACCAATTTACTGAACTCCGCGTATGCTTCAAGAGGTTTGAAACCAAAACATTGCCAATAGCAGAACTAATTTACGAAAAAAAGTTTCAAGAAAGGAAATGAAGCCATGGCTATGGGAAGCAATTTTGTTGAAAATAAGTAGAAGAAAAAAATCAATAAAAGAAGAGGGCGTTCTTTTCTTTACTTTTCCTTCCTCTTTGGGTTTTCTTTGCCTTGTTTTTCTCCTGAACTTTTTCATGGCATCAGCTGTGCAGGATGATGGTAAAATCACAAGATGGAAGGGAGTTGCACTCATTCAGGTTCAAGGATGAAGATGAAAGATTACTAGTCATCTCCCTAATCTTAGTCATACCAAAGCATGTCAAACTTCTTTTTGATAAGTACGGTGATGACACAGCCAAGAGGTTCGTGCTGTGGAGAGGAGGATACTTCTGGAGACTCTTGCCAATCAACTGCCACCAGATTCAATCAGTTTTGGCTCCAAATTGGGAAAAATTGAAAGAAGTAAATCAGGTGGAACTTTGTTGGAACTCGCAGATGGGTCAAGCATATCTACAAAGGTGATTTTTCATTTTTCTGTTTGATATTTTTGTTTTGGGATAACTTAATTCATTCCGACAATACAAGGCCAATGGCCAACACCAGCATCCACAAAACCAGAAGACACAATTAGTCTGCCCATTCTCACACAGGACGTGGCAGGGGAAAGCCAGAAAGACAAAGCACAAAACAAAAAATAAACCCCACCGCTAGAGTCTGGGCTGCAGCTACTGATTACAATAGAACTACGTGAATACAACTAAAGAGCCTAAGGCTTAAAAATTCTTGAAGACCAATTCCAGCTGCTGCACCGTTGTCTATTCTTAGCTTTGATCTCCATGGATCTCTAGGAGCTTAATTTGCCCTAACCCCCTCTACAATTAGCTTAGCAGTAGCTGCAGGGGTGGCTGCCTTGGTCTGCGTTATCCTAACATTCCTTTTCTCCACCAAATGTAAATCACTGTGTTGGAGTCAGTTTGTTTACTAAATTTAATCTCTCTGTTGAGTTTATTCCAACTTATCAAAAGAAAATTTGAAGAGTTTGCTGTCACTGCCTATCTGTGAGTTAGTTGTAACTTCTAACCTAGAACTGGGACCAATATGCATGGGGAGTATAGGATGTGAAATGCTCGTCGAGGTGATTTTTTGTTCAATATTTATTTGATTCTTTGTCTTATATTGTCATTTTCTTCATTTTACTTCCGGGTATGGTACATTAGACTTTATTGTTTAATTCTTGAGCAAAATGAACCTATTCTTGGGTTCAAAATCTTCAACAGATAGTAATTGGCTGTGATGGGATACGCTCTCCAGTCGCTAAGTGGATGGGCTTCTCAGAGCCCAGGTACGTAGGTCATTGTGCTTTTCGTGGTCTTGGATTCTACCCTGGTGGACAGCCATTTGAACCGAAAGTAAACTACATCTATGGAAGAGGATTGCGTGCTGGATTTGTTCCAGTTTCTCCAACTAAAGTTTACTGGTTCATCTGCTTTAACAGCTCGACACCAGGTATAACTTTGTTATGCGTGAGATTATCCTAGAGGAGCTTTTACACTACATAAATAAACTACAATGGACCCGACTCATCATAGTCCGTGCTTTAAGTCTAATGAACGAGCCATGTTGGTAACCTTCATTCATAGAGGGTGCTAGCCCCGTAGAATGGGAAGCTTTCTATGGATAGTCTCTAAACGTCGTGATAAAATCACAGAGTTCATAGCTGTTTGTCCAGTGGTTTCTTCCCGGCAGTTTCTTATGCCTAGGAATGTCACTTCACTTCTAATGAAGATTGGCCATTTTAAATTGGTTTTCTGCCTTCAGTTTTACATTCACACAACCATTCACACAACCTAATTCTCCTCTGGTTTTGTTTCATTCTAGATCCACTATTATTTATCAAAAGTGCTTTTTTTTGTTAAGTGCCAAACATATACATGGATAACCCATCAATGTTGTGCAAAATTCCTGCGCGTTCTCATTGAATGCTTTCCTGAGTCAAATCAGCTAAGAATTCACCTAAAATGATTACCCCTTTTACGTACTGTTGGTTTTTTGTTATTCATATACTGTTAAGTAGCCGGGGGAAAAGATTGTTCTACCAGTTTTAAACTTGTCACATGGCAGGTCCAAAGATCACTGATCCGTCAGTGTTAAAGAAGCAAGCTACAGAAGCAGTACAAAACTGGCCCTCAGAGCTCTTGAACATAATAAATCTCACCCCAGATGACACAATCATTAGAACCCCATTGGTAGACAGGTGGCTCTGGCCTACCATAAGCCCTCCTGCTTCTTCCGGTAAAATTGTGCTGGTTGGTGACGCGTGGCATCCAATGACTCCAAATCTTGGTCAAGGCGCTTGCTGTGCGCTGGAAGATGCAGTAGTTCTGGCAAGGAAACTGGCTAGTGCGATCAAGACTGGTTCTACTTCCATTGAAGACGCTCTAAGATCTTACAGTAATGAAAGATGGCCCCGTATCTTTCCGTTGACGGTACATGCAAATCTCGTGGGATCACTTCTGCAGTGGGATAATCCGGCAGTCTGTTCTGTTCGAAATAATGTTATCATACCCAAGGTTGTTAGGCTCGGACCTATGTTGGAGCATACTAACTTTGATTGTGAACCTCTATAGTATGGCTGGAAATTCAGGTATCGACACGATTTCAGGCTAATGTCTGATACCCAATATATTGTAAAGTTGTTTCTACAATTTTTTGTAAAATGCTTTTGACTGTTACAAGTAAACTCCAAAACAGCTTTTCTGTTTGGATTTCAATTCGATAAATTTAGCACGAGATATGTTTGAAAATTAATTAACTGAATCAGTGAATCTATGTTCTTCATTTACAGAAAATGGAAAATTAAAATAAAAAAAAAGGCTCAGACAGTTAAAATTGAGATCCACATGAATGAACATGTACATGTATAATGGTGACTCTAGCTTATCTAAGAAATATATATCTTACAACCCTTCATCACTATTGTGGGTCTGGATCTGCCAAATGCTTTGATGATTTAGAGTACCTCAGCTCCAGGTCTGAAAGCCAGCTGCTTGTGCCATTGTCATCAATAGATTATCCGTTTTTTATTATACCACTGTGGATGGCCTTATTACAGTAGTTGGTTCTTTTTGAAAAAGTCATGTTTTTCTTTCCCGTTTTCAATTTTAGGAGTTTCCCCAAATTATAGTACTTTTTATTTTTCAACTTAATTTTCTAGGGTTTTGGGTTACACCTTATATAAAGGGTTGTAACCTAATGTTTTGATCACCTTTTGATCAATAATATTCAAACTTTGTCTCTTTTTCTCATGGACTCGAGTTTATCAATCATTTGATTAGTACGCAACTAATCTTTTCTTGTTAATTCTGTTACGTCAAATAATCTCTTAATGAACCGTTTAGAGATTATATTTAATCCGAACCATCCAATGCTGAAACAGACGGCTGAAATCACCCAATTTCATAAAGAGCTATTTTACGACTCCGTAAATAAGTATATCTCTTTTGTTTTTTCAATGATAAGTCGACCACACCTCCGACCACACTCCGTTCATGTGGGGTTCTATGCATTGGAATCTTGCAAAAAAAAAAAAAGGGGGACGGCTTGTCTGCCGTTGGTGTTAGAATGGCACCAACAGCACTCAACCGGATGGCTACAACTCAGCAACCAAGTCAACCAGTTTTATTTTTCCTGAATTTGATGACAAAAAAAAAGAGGCGGCAACTTGCCCTGCTGTCAGCCACCAGTCCACTCGACTGGATGCGCGACAACGCAGCAACCAAAGAAACCGATGGTTCAGATCGACGCAATAACAGAGGCACTACGATCACCGTACAGCAAATGCGCTGACCGAAAATAAAATTTCACGGATCCCTGTCATCAGCTCCAACGAATTTTGGTAGATATGTTTTTCTGAATTCGTAAGGGTAAACTACGAATTCGTTTTACGTGAGTAGTTTATGTGATTGTGCGTGTAAGTGTTAATGGTAATTTGTGTGATTGGTACACACTTTGAAAGGCATTGAATTAAGCAATATTTTGTCTCTTTTTAAAACTCAAAACGAACAAACCCTTCCGAACTGGAGTACTATTTTAATTCAACCCTCGACACGGTGCCATAGCTTCAACATCTTCTACCAAACATTAGTAAAACACAAACTTTTGAGCATAAACAGCTATGGAATTCATATAAAGACTCCTTATCAAATCCCAAACTTATAAACATCACCTTGAGACAGAACCCAGTTCACTACTCATGACTCCTTACCAATAGCATTACTGTAGAAGAACACAAGACATTCGAAAGAAAGTTCTAGTACTTCCACCAAGTTGATTTGTTTTTAGGTATGGGCAAGAAAGATGAGCTTGAGATTGGTGGTATTCTTCCATGTTGCCCCTGGCCGAACCTACAAAAACTAGTATCTCTCTCAAGCTCACTACACACATCACACAAAAAAGTACTGTATTTCTCTCTTAGTCCAAAAGATCTTGTAAACAAAAAACGGAGCCCAATCCTGACCCATGCCAAATTCCACAGTTCAGCACCAAGCAACACCCCATTTATGCCGGTTCCGCCACTGTTTTCTCCTCCTCCATCCCCCACAAACCTGCAAAACGACGTCATACTTTCAGCACCAAGAACCCTGCTCGTTAACCGCATAGCAGCAAAGAGTGCTTTAGATATAGTCCCTGTGAAAAGTTTCTCATCTTCCTAGGTAGAACTGTAACTGTTTTCCAACAATTTTCAAGCTGGATCGCTTGGTCGTTTTCCATGCATCCAATCTTCTCATATTTCTTTTAGCACATCAGTTGCCACCTAATAGGCTAATTGCATAGTGTATCCTCCAGTTCTTGTACATCGCTGCTAAAAAATTAAGAAAAAAGAAGTGACCTAATCAACATAAACAATCCAAGAAGTAGGTTAATATGGTTTTCAAATCCAGGGAATGGATCAAAATTAAAGCCATTGATGGGAGATTTGTTCTTGAGGATGCCAGAGAGAGTTGTACTTTTTGATCTCTTTACGGATCAGAACCATTGCCATTTGTGACTGCTACATATTGAGAGAATGACAAATAAGTATGTGGCACCTGCCAACCATCCTTCATAGAAGAAAAGAAAAGCGAACAGAAAATAGAAAGCCATTTACCTTTGCAAAACAAGTAACAGCATAAGAGCATCCCCATTGTAATAAGCAAATGGGTGTGGATAAGCAAATTTAACAGCAATGCTCAAAAAACACCCCACATTGTAATAAGCAAAGTTACAAGTCTTTTAGCAAATAACCAAATTCCACACATTCCATAACCAAACTTAACAACTTTTACCGATAACCAAACTCAAAACTCAATAACTCAGAAACACCCCACGTTGGAATCGTCTCATCGAGACGAATAATTTGGTGTGGTCGGATGCGTAATTGGAACTCGTTTGCGATTGGACAAATATGCATTGCGTATTGTGTTTTTTTGGTTGAGGATGCAAAAATAACCAATGTGGAGGTAGATGTTGTCAAGTTTGATTATGGACTAAATGGATAATCAAATGCTGACGTGACATATTTTGGTTATTGGTTTTGATTATTCCATTGCGGATGCTCTAAGGCATTTTGAGAATACTGACTTGACTGCTATAAACATGGATTGTTGTTCAGTGATTTGGCCTATACATGGAAATTTTGTCTTCACACTTCAATTAAAAGAAACAAACTCTTAAACTGTATGTGCTAGAAAGAGAATATAACATTTTTTGCACAATCTTACTGTTGTTTGTATGACTGCTTAGACAAAAAAGATTACATGTTGCCGATTGGTCTGATTTTCATGCTGCAGTTCCACCAAAGGCAATGTCACGCCATGCAATTATTTAAAGGGTGTATCCAGCCAAGGAAATGCATTGTGGGTCTTTTAGTAGTAGCTATCAACATTCTTGAAAATAAGACAGACACCTTCGTCTTTCTAATGTAGAACAAGAAGATATAGACAGAGAAATAGAAAGATCAATGTAACATCGACTCCAGGAAATACCAAACATGCTCGTTTTGAAGAGGTAGACGAATTTGATAATTCTGATATGTGTCCTACACTGGAGGTTAACATAACGCAAATAATCTCAAGTACGAATCTAGCTCCTGTCATTAAACAAAAAGGTGCAACCATTAAACATAATCCAAGAAGAATGTGCGTATATTCGGGTTCAATGTTTGGCGATATACGGCGATGTCATGAACTACATAAGCTATAGGGAATCCATCAGCCAAGCATCGTATACGGGTTCAATGTTTGTTGTGCCAGAAATAGCCAATAAAGTGGGATGGTCGTAAGGTCAAGCTTTGTCTTGCTTGCATAGAAAACAAAGGATATGACGTCATTCATGATGGTTGATACAACTATCAGCCGTGTTGCTTTAGTTTTAACTTTCACTCTTATCCCAGTCTATGTGAAATATACCCCTCTTAGACCACTTTCTCGAGGTCCACAACTCTAGATGACTCTTTCCTCGATCTCTATTAATCTATCATCTTTGCAATGCAATTTTAGAACAGGTCAATTCAAATTTAACTTACTGAAACCACCAATCATCCAAGTGTAAGCCCTCATGATTACCATGGGCAAACCTCATCTACCAATTCTGTTTTTTGGGTGCCGAAATAGGTCATCTATCATTTCAACTAAATCATCAACTTTTCAATCTTCTTGGTTTACTCTTTACCGCACAAAGTGACCGTAGAACTTGGATATGCAATCTTATCATGATAACTACCTCTTGTCCTTAGTGCAGCTTAATCAAGGTTTACACCAGAAGATGGAGAATCAATATAAGGCTCCACCCACAATAAGACTCTATGAATCTTTACTTGCACGTTGCACTTGTAAATTTATCCACTTATCAATGGGACTCTCTTGGTCATATAGGATATACAAGCTTCCTCTTACAGAAACCTAGGCCCTAAACCCTAAATTTTAGACCCTACACCCTATATCGTAGGAAGTAGATGTTAGCGGACATTGTGAACCTTGTATAAAGGTATAAAATGAATTCATGTTTTGCCTAATAATGACTTGTACCTCGGGCAGTGTGACCCTTATTTGCTTGTTTCTTTTTGGTAAGCATGCTCTGCTTAACAAAATGAAGCTGAACTGTTTCTCTTTCCAACGTCGCAAAAACATACATCTCTTTTTAACATTTTCTTTCAAGGACAATTTGAGTAAAAATGGCTGTTTTTAAGTAAACAAATATGTCCATTTACTATTCTTTCTCTTGACCCAAGAATTCCACCATGCCTACAATTGTCTGCCTTGTTTCTACGTTTTCTCCGTGGCCAATCTTCATTCTAAGCTTAACTAAGTGAGACGTTGTCTTCATGCAACTAAAACCCTAAGTTCATCAAGAAAAAGTAGAGAGAGTGGTGCGTGGATTTTCTTCGTTGTCTCAGCCCTAAGGAATGGCACTCATCTAAAAAACCAATACAAGAACGATCATCTTACTTGGAATTTGTCAAAAAGGCTTTGTTTTCTAATTGTCAAAGACGAAGACATTTTTCCCTTGCAGAACGTGATACACACTGATTGTGCATACTGATGCACTAGACTATCAATGAAGGAAACATGGTAATGTGCACAAAAATTGAATTGGGTCTCTAGGCCTACCATCTCTGATGTCATTTGGCTTTGATTTGGGGGCATGGTTTCGCAGCAAAACATGTATAGGGGGGCCACCGTTTCAGTGGTATTCTGAGAGCAGCCACTTTGTGCATATTGCCAAAGGTTAGATCGGTCTCCAATCTTCTCCCGCCTATATCCCTAATGATTGGGGACTACATGGGTTTTGTTGTTGTTGTGTTATAGAACGTGATAGACTATACAAAAGCAAAAGACATTACTCCTTCAAAAACCAGTCAATCCCAAAGCTAATTCTAGTTTTAAAACTTCATGGCAAACATATATTCTCAAGTTTCAACAACCTAAAATCTGAAAAGGAAAAAAGATCAAACATATCAAACAAAATGTGGAAACTCGTGAGTAACATATAATGTAATGTAATGTGCTTCAAAAAAAACATATAATGTAATGAAATGTCAGCTCTTTAAGTTTTGAACCAAACAAAAAGAATGGTGCAACTCTTGTTGACCAACCTTAAACATTTTTTACGATACCTGTCCATGTTTTTCTCCACATGTCTTGAGCCCAAAAAGAAAAAGAAAATATAGGCTTCTCCACTTCAATTTGCTTTTCTGTTGTTACCTTTTTCCGCTTTTTCCTACCCAACACATTCCAACTTCAAAAAAAAAATTTAGAAAAAAAAAAAAGGAACATAGTTGGAACAGAACTCAAATGGCACTCAAAAGTGAAAAGAAGAATCGGAAACAGAAAGAAAGTAGCACAACTAAATGAATTCACCAGTGTTTTCTCTTTATGTCAAAAATCTTTGCGTGTAGTTGAACCGACCAGGCTAAGCAATCTTGACAAGTAACTAAGTAAGTATGTGACAAATCTATGAGAGAAAGTATGTTTTTGGAAAACTGTCTTGTCATTCCCTTAGGAAGACCCTCTTCTTATACTCTTCATTATTCTATACAATAAATGTTTACAACTATCAAATCCCAAAGATTAAGCTATTTACCACTAATCCCTAATTACAAGCAATCATACAAGTCAAAGATCTACAACTGATTTGCTGGTCCTAAGCAATCAGACCATTAAAACAAATCAATCATCTAATTTTGGTATCAGAATCATCTCCAGAAATTCAGCTTTGACAGTATGAAGCCTTTAACATTCCATAGCATCAAAACCTTACATGGTGTATTCATGAGAATTCACATCTTATAATCAACGCCAAATAGGCACCAACCTAATATGAATGGAAAGTAATCTATAGTGCTACACCAGTCACTTCTGATTACATTATATAAATAACTCCTTATCAAGAAGCATGTACGGCAGAATCTGTGGCAAAAATACTACAAATTGGGCAATTGGCTATAGGGCTATAATGCTTTTAGAAATAATAGAAAAGTCAAGAAACATGATTAGGAAAAAGTTTCATCTTGTTAGCAATGTTGTTTTACATGGATACAATGAAGTAACCTAAAGAAGTTGTTTGGCAAAACTTTTTTTTTTTTTTTTTTGCATTTCTAAATCCTTATTTTATACAGAAATGAATTACTCTAACAAAGAGGAAATTCCTTTTAAGGACAAATGATTTAATCCAATTGCAAATCCAAAAGGCCTAGAAACATTGAGGGATGCAAATAACACCTCCCAACAGGGGAACAATTGCCATGAATTGTGACAGTAAGACTGTTCATGAATTAGAGCATTCATAAGCATTTGGCTTGTATTTTCTATAAGGTGAGTTTGTCGCTGTCATTGAAGCATTTTGTCAAACAGTTAGTAGGCAAATCATAAGAAAGGACTCGGTTCATATGTTTGCATTGCATGAGGGATTTGTTGCCTTCATCATAAAACAATGGGGAAACATAGAAAGCAAAATTAATGGTGAAATTTAAGCAAGAACAACCATCTTCCCGTTGAATTGGCTGTGAAGCAAAAATACTTCACTCGCGAAAAATGGATGCACGAACGAAGCAGAGGGAGGTTCTTCCACCCACAGGATTCATCATACCAGAGAGAGAGAGAGAGAGAGAGAGAGAGAGAGAGCACCGTGGGCAAACGGCATACTGCCCTGTTCAGGGCGAAGTTATTGAATCTACAGGAATGAAAAATGTAATCAGGGGCTCGAGCGCAGATGGGCGATTGTGAGCGATTGTTGATTTCCGCTGCATCCTCCTCCATCTTGGCTTGAGATCTTCCATCCCGATGGCTTCCTCTGTTCCTGGTAATACTTTCGATACTCTTTTTCCTCCGTTAGGGTTGTCCTCATCTACTTCTGCTTCGAAGTTAGGGTTAACTGGATTACGGAAGTCGGTATCGATGCTTTCGAGTAATTCTTTACATTGTGGTACGATTCCTCTTCTGGTTCAGGATTCTGGTCCTGATAATGCTAATCAAGGGTATTCTCGCTCTGTTGATCGTGTTAATTTGCTGGATTTTTTGGAGTCTGTTACTGTTCCAAACCATGATCATCTTGAGATTAAGGCGGATGATACTCCAACAGTTGAACAGATTAAGGGATTGAATCAGGAAATTAGGGCACTACGGGCTGAACTTGATTCGAAGCATGAGCTGATTAATTCCTTTAATGGTTCAGGTATTGCTTTACCTGGGGTGTAAAGATGGGCTCTGCATGGAAAGATAAAGTTGCCCCTCCTGGTGTCAGTAAAACTAGGATGACTTTCCAGTATTTTCCTCCTACGGTGGAGGGGGATAGGATTACAGTTTCTCCACCTAGTGCTGTGGAAGTTCAGGGGGCTGAGATATGGAAGGATTGTTTGGTTGGGCATTTTGTGGATAAAAAGATTCCTTTCCTTGCAGTTAGATCTGTGGCCTTTAAGAGGTGGGCTGTCTTGTCTATGGTCTTGTTGATGTTCTTTCTAATGATAAAGGTTTCTACTTCTTTCAATTTGGGTCTGGAGGAGCGTGTCGACAAATTGTGGAATCCGGCCCTTGGCACTTCGGTGGACGTCTGATGGTTCTTCAGATTTGGCATCCTGATATTGAGTATGAAAAGGAGGGTTTGACAAAATTACCTATCTGGATCCAGCTTTACAGCTTTATAATGTTCCTCTTCAGTATTGGACTGCTGAGGGCTTGAGTTACTTAGCTAGCTCTGTAGGCAAACCCCTTTATGCGGATGAGATGACTGAAACTGCTAAGAGAATTAGCTATGCAAAAATTTGTGTTGAAGTGGATATCAATGCTTCTCTTCCTCATTCGGTGGACCTGCTTATGTCAACTGGGAGGACGGTTTCTATTGCCGTTAAATACCCTTGGAGACCTGTAAAATGTGGGGCTTGTAAGGTTTTTGGCCATTCTGATTGTAGGCAGAGGGAGGAGCAAACTCTTGTCCGAACTGATGATATCCCTACTACGGGACTGACTGTTCCTAAAGGAAAAGTTTGGGTTGTGAAACAGGCGGGGGAGAATCTGTCCCAACCCCATTGGAGGTTTCTGAGCTTGTGGTAACTACGGTGGTTCCTGCTTTAAGAGAACTTCCTTGTTCTAATCAATTTGAAGCTTTACAGGTGATGGATAGTTCGGTTGCTGATACTTCTGAAGGGGTTATAGGTTTAAAGGCTGCTGCTAAGCCATTGGATTTTGGTGATTTAGTTTTCAAGGACTCTTTGGGTAGTGATTTTCTGGGGTCTGATCCCACTTCTAGCAAGGGTGGGAAGGTGGATCAGAATGGTACTCTACCTGATGTTCTTGGGGTGGGGATGGAAGATCCAGATGCATTGTTTTAGGCTTTAATCTCTACGGAGAAGCAGGTCTCTACCAAGCCTAATGAAGGGAAGAACCCTGGGGCAACTAGGAGGGGAAGGAAACCTAAGTATCGATGATTAAGTTCTCTTCTTGGAATATTAGGGGTTTAAACAACCCCATTAAACAAGGTGAGCTTCGGAAGTTTATTCATTCTAACAAATTGGCCTTGATTGGAATTGTTGAATCAAAAATTAGAGAGGAAAATATGGTAGGTGCGATGAAAACGTGTTTGCCTAATGGATGGGATTATGTTCATAATATTGGGACAGGCTTAGTTGCTAGGATAATTGTGGCTTGGGACACTCAGGGTCCAAAGGTTAGTGTGCTAGCATCTTCTGATCAAATGATGTTGCTCTTTGTTCAGATGGATAATAGATGTTTTGCCCTTTCTGTTGTTTATGGGTTCAATCAAGTTGGTCCTAGGAAGAATCTTTGGGATGAGCTAAGGACTTGGTTTGCTTCTCTTGGTGGCCAACCTTGGATTCTAATTGGTGATTTCAATGTTGTTAGATGGCAGAATGAGAAGTCCAATTCAAGTCATTTTGATGCTAATGCTACAGGGGATTTTAATAACTGTATAGAGGACATTGAAATGGAGGAGCTTACTTCAAAAGGTCTTTGGTTTACATGGTCAAATAAACAAATTGGCGTGGGTCATTGTAGCTGCAGATTAGATAGAGCTCTTGTAAATTCTCACTGGCAATCTGAGTTCACTGAATCTGAAGTTACAGTTCTTGTTCCTCATGTGTCTGATCATAGCCCACTTATTGTTACAGTGCTACCTTACCGGGGGGGGAACGGAAACCTTTTAAGTTCTTCAACTTTTGGATGAAACATAAAAATTTCTCTCCTCTCCTTATTCAGTCATGGGGATGCTACGTAGATAAATAAGGCTCTCCTATGTTTATACTTTATGAGAAGCTTCGAAGATTAAAACCATGCCTGAAGAAGCTTAATAAGGAGTTTTATAGTGATATTCAGAATAGGGTGTTGGTGGCCAGGGAGGAGCTTCGTAGCATTCAGAACTATTATGCTCAGTTACCTGGGGATCCTATTTTGATGGAATATGAAAGAATATGTCTTCTGAATTTCAATGATCTCTGTGTGGCCGAGGAGGCTTGGTGTCGTCAGAAATCTAGGGTTCGTTGGCTTCAATTGGGGGATAACAATACTAGGTTTTTCCATAAAAAGATTGCTAGTCATCGAATGAGGAACAAGATTTTATCTATCTGTGATGGGAATGGTAGGCGGTTGGAAGATATAAAGGAAGTTAAGAGGGAAATTCTGAGGTTCTACACGAATTTGTTGGGTTCCAAATTTGATCAGAAACACTATTTTGAGGAAAGGCTTCATTTTGAAAAAACTGTTCCTGCTACATTTCATGAAGGTCTTATCTCTCCTATCACTCCTGCAGAAATTAAAGGGGCCCTTTTTTCGATTGATGGAGACAAATCCCCAGGTCCAGATGGTTTTAGTGCAAGCTTTTTCCAGAAAAATTGGAGAGTGGTTGGCAACATGGTAACAGATGCTGTCCTTTCTTTCTTCCATTCTGGAACCTTGTTAAGAGATGTTAATGCAACTGCTCTTGTTTTAATTCCTAAAACTAGTTGTCCTCAATCTATGAAAGAGTATCGCCCAATTGCATGCTGTAATGTAATCTATAAGACAATTACCAAGGTGTTGGCTCGTCGATTGCAACCAGTCCTCCCCTATGTCATTAATAAGGCTCAAGCAGCCTTTGTTAAAGGAAGATCTATATCGGACAATATACTCTTAATGCAAGAACTTGTTAGAAATTATCAGAGGGATTCTGGGGTTGCTATATGTGCCATTAAGATTGATCTCATGAAGGCTTATGACTCGGTTGATTGGGAGTTTTTGTAACATTCCTGATTTTTTTTTTTTAGATAAAAATTTGAAATGCTAAGTTCTAATCCGATAATTAATTAACTAAGTTAATTAATCTAAATGTATGCTTAGATTTATATTAATAGTAGTCGAAGAAAAAAAAAAAAAAACAAACAAAACAAAACAAACAAAAAAAAAAGAAAACAGTGCCGCACGTGGATATACATTACCTTGTACGTTAGTTATATACATATATGTGTTGTAGTTATCTCTAGTGATTTCCCCCTCCATATGCATGCATCTCATTTTTGTTTTGTCAGTTTGAAATTCCATTATCCCTCCCGAACCCCTCTCCCTCATCTCTTCCTCATCTCACTCCCTCCCTCTCAATTCCCTCCCATACTCCATCACTTCCACACTTATCCCCCACACTCCTACTATCCCTACACTTGCACTCTCTCTCACTTCTTTCTACATACCCACACCCTAAGTTCTAAAAAGAAAAACCCAGAAGCATTCGGAACCCACGCTGCTTTCACATTTTTGTTTTCCTTCTTTCGTGTATCTTCCTATTCCGTCAATTCCATTTATTGCTTATCAGCCGGAGGAAAGGTAGACAAATCTCTCCTCTACTCTCTCCTACGTATATTTATCCCAGTATATAGATTTTAGTGAGTTCTTATGAAGGAAAATCGTACCCGTGTGTCGAAACCATGAAATATCAAAAGTCCTCTGTTTTTTTTGGACGAGTTTCTGTCCATAGACGTTAAAATTTTTTTTAAAAAAAAATTTGATACTAATATTACACTATGCCCCTTCTTGTCACACTTCTGTATGAATTTGACCATCCTAATTACTTTTCATTTCGTTTTATGTTACTAGTGGGTTAACTCGTAGTGTATAGAATTGTGAGTCAAACATATTGCATAATTATTTGCTCTCTGTTAAGTCTAATGTTTACAGTAGTTGGAAATGTTAATAGCTATACTTGTTGTAGGTTAATCTTTTCTCTACTTTCTCCTAAGTATATGATGTGCTATTATATTAGCTGTGATGATAGGAATCGAAAAGAACCAAAACCGTGCTTTGTAAGTTGAGAAAATCAAAAAAATTCGTTTTCGGTTCAGATCTGCATTTTCGTGAAACTGTTCATATGGAAAATCTGATCCGTTCATCTTGTT
Source organism: Rhododendron molle (assembly GCA_025413875.1). NCBI lineage: Eukaryota > Viridiplantae > Streptophyta > Magnoliopsida > Ericales > Ericaceae > Rhododendron > Rhododendron molle. The sequence continues at coordinate 51,740,119 of CM046391.1, forward strand.
CGTCTTGTCGAGACGATTCCGGAAAGGTATAATAAGCCCATTTTCGATATCGAGATAGATCACACGGCCCGGTCAAAGTTTGGGTCAAACTACGTATATATAGGTTATATATAGGTATACTTACGTACAAATTTCAGGTTGAAGATGACTGATGTCATCATGAACCCCACATGTCAGGAATTACAGATTACCCCCTGTGTTTTAGTTTGTACTAAAATTTGATCCTAAACTATGTGGAATCATCTGTTTTACCTCTTGTGCTATTTTTTTAAACTTTTAGGATACATCTACGACCATTCCTTTGGAATATGTGACTTATGTTAACCTCTAAAGGAATTAGTAACTAAAAGTATTAGGATTAGAAAAGAATAAAATTATTCTTGGTATTATTATTTTAGTGTTAACAAAGGCCCAAATATTTTTAATAAAATTTTTGTGTCCTTCCTTGATTCCAGTAAATGTTTGACCATAAGAGAGATAGTAACATGATGTTTAAGTTTGAAAGATTATTAACTTGCATAATGCAAAAATTTCCTTATTATAAACATAACAATCTAAGGGCATCGGCCTGACCATAAAATACTGTGTTATTCTACTCATGAAATTTTTAATTGTTATTTATTTTGTCACTGTGAGATATATCATGCTACAATGTTACTGCTTGAGAAGTTGTTAAAATTACTTTATGTTACGTGTTAGATTGGACCTAAGTTCACTGGGTGGTGACGAGTAGTGAATCATGTAGACGATGATAAGTAAATGGAAAATAGTAAAGTGTTGAAAGTGTGAGTGTGTGGATTGTGATTTGAGCCATGGTGATGGCAAGGGTGACCTGCGGGGCCCTGTGTTGAGATTTGTTGTGACGCTAACGTATGAATACGTCATGGAAAGTTTCTCCCGAGGAAGAGAATGGGTTCCATGAGACGATTATAGTTAGTGAGACGTTAATGTATGATACGTCATGGGAAGTTTCTCTTGGGAAAGAGAATGGGTCCCATGAGACGATTATAGTTAGCGTGGGGTAGTGAATGTCCGACCCTAATGTACGATACGTCATGGTATGACTCGATCCTCCTGTTATGGTTTTAAGTGAGGACATACTCGGTACGTAACTTAGATGCGCTCACCTAGGACCCTGGTACAGGATAAGCAAGAGGAAGGGTGGACCCATGAGACGGTTGTAGTTAGTGGATGTGGGAGGAAAGGATCTCGTGGAGAGAATCCTTAGATTTCATGTAAGATGATGGATAGTAAAGAAAAGACGATGTGCTATTATTTTTCTCTCGTGTATTATCAATTGTGATATTATTGCTAATATTGATTGCTAATTGTAGAGTAAGGGGTTAGTAGGGTTGAGATTATCTTCTGAGTTTCAAAACTCATTATAGTGCCGTTGGGCTGGCGTTTCATGCCAGGTAATCAAGAGACTGAAGGGCAGAGTCCACTGCAAGATGATCCGTATCAGAATGAGGACCTCCCCGCTGAGGAAGGGGAGTTTGTCGAGCCTTGGAGGCCGTACCCTTAGAAGCTTTGCTATTTTGACGTACTTTTAATTAAATTTTCATAAGTGTTATCACATCTGTTAAACTTTATTTCATATTTTTTTGGTTTGTAAGACAATTAAGTTGGTTTGAATTTGGCATTTAAGGTTTTCCGCTGCTGAACTCTGTTTAATAAAATTTTATTTCTGATATATCAACTTATTGAATTATTAAATCCGTTGAAAATGATTTAATTAACGTGCCCGAAAATTGGGGCGTTACAGTTTTTGTTTCACATCATGGCTGCCATGGATTTTCCTTCATTGTTTATTTCATGGATCAAGACTTGCATTACCTCTGCCATGTTTTCTGTGGTGGTTAATGGAGAACTTGAAGGATTCTTTGAAGGGGAGCGAGGGCTTAGGCAAGGAGACCCCATCTCTCCCTATCTCTTTCTTTTGGTTATGGAGGGGCTGTATACTATTCTTCAAAGAAGGATCTCTCAGGGCCCTTTTACTTTCCATCCAAAGTGTAATGTTCATTCTATTTCTTTCCTGGCTTTTGCTGATGATCTCTTTATTTTGGCTGGGGCTGACCCTTCCTCTATTGGGATAGTTAAAGATGCTTTGGATGAATTCTTTCACTCTTCTGGTCTGAAACCTAATCTCACTAAGAGCCAATTTTTTTTTGCTGGGGTAACTGATATGATTAAAGGGGAAATTCTGAATATTCTTCCTATCCCAGAAGGTTCATTACCAGTCAAGTACTTAGGGTGCCTCTTATCTCAACACGTCTAAGGTATGAGGACTGTATTCAATTAAAGGAGAGGACTCAACAACGCATTATGAGTTGGACAAACAGATCCCTTACTTATGCTGGTAGAGCTTTACTCATTCAATCAGTGCTTTTCAGCATGCAAACCTATTGGTGTTCTCTCTTCATTCTACCAAAGAAGATTATAAAAGAAGTGGAGGCAATGCTTAGTTCCTTTCTTTGGTCTGGTCTTAATCTTTCAAAAGCAGGTGCAAAAGTGAGCTGGCTTGATGTTTGCAAACCAAAAAATGAAGGGGGGGGGATTAGGGTTGAAATTATTACAGATCTGGAATAAAGTGTCCATGTTGCCCCATTTGTGGGCTTTGTGCAAAAACGAGGATAATTTATGGGTGAAATGGATCCATAGTTACTTCATTAAAGCTCATAATATATGGGTTATGAAACTTCCACAGGATTGTTCATGGACTATGAGGAAGCTGATGAAGTTGAGAGAGTATTGTCAAAGCTGGATCAAACATCTAATTGGCAATGGACAGGGGACCTTTTTATGGTTTGATAATTGGCATCCTAGCGGCCCGTTATACAAGCTTTTTAGTGATCGTGCCTTTGCTAATCTAGGAAGGTCAAGTTCAGCAAAAGTTAGCTTGGTTATTCGGGATGGGGAATGGAATTGGCCTCGACCTAGATCCTCTTTGATTTATCAAATTCAAAGCCTGATTCCTAGTGCAATGCAACCCCATGCGGATACAGAAGATGTTGTTATTTGGAGTATTTCTCCTACAGGCCATTATAATTCCAAACATACTTGGGAGGCTCTCAGGAATAGAGGTGGGAAAGTCCAGTGGGCTTCTCTTGTGTGGTTTTCAAGAAGTGTCTCCAAATGGTCGTTCATTTTGTGGCTCGCTTGTCTTAGGAGGTTAGCTACTAAAGAGAGATTGTGTAAATGGGGAATGGTCATTGATCCGGGGTGTGTGCTCTGTTCTCAAAGGCTTGAAACACTGCAACATCTGTTTTTTGCTTGTAGTTATTCCAGTAGTATTTGGAAGGTCATTCTTCATAGATTCCAGATTCAGAGAACTCCGGACGAGTGGGATAGTGAGCTCGCATGGGCTGTTGATCATTGTAGAGGTAACAGTTTCAAGGCCTTCTTGTTCAAATTAGTTTTTGCAGCTGGGGTTTACCATCTGTGGCTGGAACGAAATAATCGAGTGTTTGGAGGAAAGCATAGAGGAGTGGACAATGTGCTTGCGAGTATTGAAGATAATGTGCGACTTCGAGTTTGCACTTGGGAGCATTTTCCAAACTCTCTGGAAAATCAACGTCTTTGCCGCTGCTGGAACATTTCAAGTAAAGTGCTTGGGGCATAGATTTTCTGTAAGCTTTGGTAGCATGTATGAGGTTTCCTTTGTATAGGCTATTGTTTGTGGGATTCATCCCTTTGTTTTGAGTTGGTTGGCTATTAAATGAGCAAGTTACCAAAAAAAAAAAAAAATGTAATCATTCCCCATTGCCGGTCACATATTATCAAGACATTGTATACCACTTGCATGTAACAGATACTGTCCGTAGAGGTATTCAAACTTCAAAATTGGGGGCTGGGGGAAGACGCAGTTTAAGATTGAACTTACTAAGCATTTTTTTTGGCAGCGGGAACATTGGCAGCGAGTACGGCTCCCGGGTTAGTGTGGGGGAATGTCGGCGGGTTAGTGTCCCGTATGTCGGTGGGTTAGGGTCCTTGTAACAGTCGGACGTCGAAGGTTGGAGATGAAGATGGAAGGGAGTCAGAGAGAGTGTGAATTGAAGCGGTTGAACCGTTATAGGGAAATAGTTTGGGGGGGGCCGTTTGTTTGTTAATTGAATACTTGAATGTGTCGTTTGGGTGGTGATACGGAAACCGTTTAGAGCATCTCCAAACAACCTCTAAAATCTTTTGGAAAAAAGTTCTTTCGGGATCAACCGGACAAGGGGCTGTCCGGACAGCCTCCGTGTGGGCCTCTTACGTGCATTTTTTTAGAAAATTCAAACCGTGCATCTTGTAGTGCTCGTAAAATAATATATCTATGCAAAAAAATCTGCTTGTCCAGACGTCGATAGGTACATCAAAAATTGAGTTTATACACGAAAAAATGGACGACCGTGATCTATCAACTGTTTTTAAAGTTAAACTATTCACGATCGCTCATTTTTCCGTGTAAAAACTCAACTTCTGACATACCTATCGATGTCCGGATAAACTGATTTTTTGCGTAGATACATTATTTTGATTTGGAGAGAGCTTATTCTCAAATCTTTAAAATAGAGAACCAATTCACTCCAATCAAGCTCTATATTGGTGGTAAGGAAACTGTTTGAATAAATCAGTATTGACGTACATAGTACTCTTGAACTTCTAAGAATCTGAATTCACTGATGAAAAAAATGCTTGTTGAAATTCTTCTACCATTAGCTGATGAGTCATGGCTAGTTTAGTAAGGCCAATGTTGGATTAATGCAAGATGAACAACTTTAGTATTTTAATTTCCTTCATAAGATCAATGAAAATTTTGAGAGCACAGCATCATCATATGAAAATTGTTGAATGATTCAAGAGATCATATAAAAGAAGTAAACTTGTAATAATTTATTTTGTTTAGTTGGAAATTTTAAAAGGGTGAGCTTTTTATAGAGGGAAAGACTACAATACACATCCCTTATTTGGGTGTGTATCATATGTACCTCCCAAAATGTTATAAATTGTAGAAATTGTAGAGAAAATATTACGAATCGTATTGCTAAAAAGTTATGAATTGTATAAAGGTTACGAGATACACCAAAAAGTTATGAATCATAATGAAAATGTTTAATCATACTACTGAAAAGTTATGAATTCTAGAACAAAAGTTACGAAACACACTAAAATGTTGTGAATGAACCATAAATAGGTGCATTTGATACACCCTTTTAAGAGGTGTGTATTGTAGACTTTTCCTTTTGCAAATGATTTTTTTACCCTTTTCAAACTTCTTCTAGTATCTGTACTGAAGTGGAAGTTCTCCAACTTTCATCTAGTTGGAAGTGAAGTCAGGTTTTGGACAATAGATGCATTGTGGAGCCAAATCAATCCCATGTTTCAAATACAAATGCAAGTCTAGCATTTCTCAAATCTGGATATGCAACAAAACTGCACTCAATACTAGTTTGGAATGGCTAAAGAAAATCACGAAGCAGCAGCGGCTTACAATGAGCTAAAGATATCTATATTATAATGTGCTAAAGAAAATCACGAAGCAGCAGAACCGAAAACAACCATATTTTTGCCTCTGCTCGGTGGTAATGAGCAAGAACTTCGGCAAACAAACAAATGTGAACACCCCTGAAACATGGGGATTTTTATGATCACAAGATATCATACAATTCTGTTATACAGATGTACGTAGAAGAAAAGCTTATGCCTGAAGTATAGAAAAACTTGTTAACCATATGGTTCATCAGTTACATTATTCATCCATAAAGTTATGAAAATTGAGTATAGAAGCATCATTTGCCTCCAGAGAGAAGGGACTCTGCAACAGAAGAAGAGTGCGTAAACACCTTATCCATAGAAGACGGATACGACAGTGCCATATCATCAAACCCTTCGCGGTGAGCAAACGTTAGACCCGCGGCAGAAATGCCCATGAGTTTCAACTCCGGTAGAGGAATATCTCCCTCCAAATACTCCACAACTTGCCTCATATTCGGCCTTGCGACCGGCTCAGAGTGGGAACACAACAATCCCAGCTTCAAAACCAACTCCACTTCCTCCACCACATACTCACTCCCCAATTTAGGATCAACAGTTCGCAAAACTTCCCCTTTGTGCCAAAAGGAAAACACCCAATCCACCAAAACTAAGTCCTCTATTGCTGCTCGTGGCTCAATGGGCCTCCTCCCACATACCACCTCAAGCAAAAAGGCACCGAAAGCATAGACATCGGTGCTCGTTGTGGCCTTTCCGGTTCTAGTGTGCTCCGGCGCAAGATACCCAAGTGTTCCAGCCACATGAGTGGTTTGTGGATCGGTTCCATGATCAGACAATCTAGCTAGCCCAAAATCGCCCAATCTCCCATTCAATTCACCATCTAACAACACATTACTCGGCTTGACATCTCTATGCACAACAACTTGCTCCCACTCTTCGTGTAAATAGAAAAGGCCCGACGCCACCCCCTTGATGACTCGAAATCTTTGTTGCCAATTGAGGGTAAAACTAGGCTGGTCGTAGAGCAATTTATCTAGACTTCCATTAGGCATGTAGTCATAGACCAAAAGGAGCTCCCCTTTTCGGCGACAATAACCCAAGAGTTGAACTAAATTCCGGTGGCGCAAACGTCCAATACTAACGATTTCCGCCACGAATTCGTTCATTCCTTGGCCAGATTCATGTGATAACCTCTTCACGGCAACCTCAATTTTTGAAGTAGGCAGTATTCCTCTATAAACCCTACCAAATCCACCACTACCCAAGAGCCCCTTTTCCCTAAATCCTTTGGTGGCAATATACAAGTCCTTATACTTGAACCTATGAGGCCCATAGCCAAGTTCCCAATCTTCAAGCACTTCAGCAAACTTCCTCTTCCTTCTAACATAATAAACTACAGCTGAAACCACTCCGAACACCAAAACTAAACTCAAAGGCAACCCAATTGTCAGAAGCCTTGAAACTTTCTTGGGTCCGATGCGAGGAAGTTTAGGGAGTTGAGAGAAATCAAACCCAGCAGCCGATCCATTCATCTTAAAGCTCCAAGCCAAGATATAATGGGATGTTGGGAGTGATCCAATAGAGGAAGAGAACCCAACGTACATATTTTGGTTCAAGAACGGGGAAAGGTCCTTAGAAAGAGTCAATAGCGGCGTGCTTGGCTTGAGCAAACGAACCGGAGCCATAGTAACTTTCATTTCCTTCTTTCCCCCATCGTATTCAACCCAAACTTGCATCGCCTTCCCGCTAATCAGACTCAAATTCTGAAACCTCCCATTTGAAGAATAGTACCCAGCTGGCTGAGACACATTAGATTTCAGCCCATTAATGTCAATGCCAACATGGTTATCATTTATATCATCAAACTCGGTACTGGTTATTGTATCAAGCTCTACCGCAACCACGTGGTTGGTTGGGTTCCCGTTATTGGCCTCGTTGAAGAGGCCCAACCACTGGCTGGGGAGGGCACCGGGGAAGCGCGGGGCGGGGGCCACAACAAAGACGATGCCGTGGCTGGAGAAGGTGGGGACCTTGGGGATTATGGAGAAGATGAAGGAGGTGGAGAAGGATGAGGCGGTGGCGTTTGGGGAGGGTTTGAAGAGGAATGGGGTTGCGTAGAAGGCGTGGCCCGTTTGTTGGCGTGTGCCGTTGGTTAAGACTAAGAGGCCCGAGGGTTTGACCTCGGCTATGCCGTCGAGGGTGAGGTTTGGTGAGGCGGCTTTGAAGTTGTTGAAGGTGAAGCTGAGGTGGTCTTGGGCGGGTGTGGAGGGAAGGAGAGCGAAGAGGAGGAGGAGGTGAGGAGAGAGAGAGAAAAGAGGAGTGAGAAACATGGTTGTGGAATGATGGGAGAGTTGAGACCAATGCAGCAATGCTTTACGGAAATGTATCTCCTTTTATTTGGTGGGATGTAAATCTTGGCCATTGCGTACTTGTTGTTTTGATCAGTTCAACCTCTCTTTTTTGGAAGAACTTTTTTTTTTTAATCTTGAAAAGCTCACGATACACAATAGAAAGATCCAGTTACATGCGAAACAAATACAGATACTAGTACGAAAGACATTTTGTGACGACATCACCAGTTTTTACCGAGATACTCCCTACTTAAATCATACTCCCTCCGTTCCAAATTGATGAACTTGTTTGGTCTCCAATACAAATTTTAAATTGTTAATATCTTTCAAATATACTATTATGTGGCGAGATCATTCTATCTTTCAAGATCAATGCTCTTTCCTCTCTCGAAGGTATGTGGTGCTCACGTATTTGAAGCAGGAGCCCATACTATAATATGTCAAGAGGAATAAATTTGCCCCTAAAGCACGAACAAAATAAACTTTCGGGGCGGCACTTCACAATTTTTGTGGAGTGATTATCTAGTGTTTCTGGAGCGCCACAACGTGGTGCTTCAAGGACATTTTCTATCCGACATTAGTGTGGATTCCACTGTCAAGTATGTGGCTCGTATGCCGAAGTGTGGAGAAAGAAAGCCCCCTGAAGCACGTCCCCGTGGCGGTTCTCCCACAGCAATTAATAATTTCCCATTTTTGTGAGAACTGAAGCCTAGATTTCTAGAAGGAACAAATTGATTTTCCATTTTTTGACTTTACAAATGAGGGCTTTAAGGAGCTAGAATTTTAACCTAGCAATGGTAAAATGCAAAGGATTGGGGGATGCTGCCAAGCGAGGGTGCTTGGCAGCGGTGTCGAGCGGCGGATCTGGCCGTTCATCTCGGTACGGACAGCTCGGATCTAATCCAAGTACATAAATGGCCGGATTGACTGCTCAACACCGTTACCAAGCACCCCCGGTTTGCAATATCCCAAGTCTGCAAATTAAATGTACACTAAAAAAAACATGCATTGCAATATGAATAGTCTTCGACTCTAGGAAAACTTAAAATAACATAATAAAAACTATAGTAAATGATATTTGTTGTTTGCACATGGAGTACGAAAAAGACTAATATAGTTTTGGCCATACTATTTTGGATCTCCTTTCTTCAAAAAATCTAGCGGTGGTGAGTTTATATAAGTTGGGACTAACTTTTTTTTACATATAATAATTGCATTTTCAAAAATTCTTGTCATGGTGGCCGCCACTACTGGACCCCCCTAGCTCCATCCTTATGTATGCACCTTGACTAATATATCTTTGGGGGACCAAATACGACGTGACAATAACTTAGTAAGATAGCAAGCCAGAGTTATCAATTTCAATAGAAATCTTGCTTTCTTTATCCATGTTTGTTAGATGGGTCTTGAGTCTTGACTCTGCTATAAAAATCTTTCAATCACTAACGCCATGTTACTAGAACTTCATAAAGCAACAAAAATTTGGCAAAGTCGAATGTCATTATATCATAGAACTGATGAAAAGAGTCTTTCTGTGCTGGTTCTGTTTGTATAACAATGTGAGTTTGACTCGTTCAAAAAATCTTACGATCACTGATGACATATTTCTTTGGAATAGAGCCACAAAGACTTGGACAATACATATGTAATTATCAGAGAATAGACAAGAATAACATCTCCTCATCTTCCATCTTTGTTTTGTTTTAGAAAAATCTTGCAACCATTGATTGAGAACCTCATGATTCGAAAAATCTTGCAACCATTGATTGAGAACCTCATGTTTTATCATTAGGGATTGATGGTCATATCCTTACCAATCTGTACAACATCTAGCATGCAAAGACTTGTCAAAGCCAATTCAATGTCATTATCATAGAATAGAATTCGTTGGAAAAATCTTGCAATCAGACTCCATGCATTAAGTAGCCCAGACTTGGTAACATCTCTTTGTAGTGGATATTTATTAGTGATTTCGTATCCGTCTCCATCAATTTTAGTGTATAATGTGGAGCTTAGCTCATTGAAAAATTTTGCAATGAGTATTTATTCACTACTCTTGACATGGCGCGCAGGGAAGACGAGCTATATTTCTGGAGAGAGGCAAGACTATACATTTTGCTAATAAGTTTTTTTTTTTTCAATGTAATAGTAGTATTTTTTTAGAATCGTAGGGGGGCGACAACCCCTGTTAACCCCCCACTGTCTCCATCCTTGGGTGTGATGTATATGCATAGCTTTGAACAAAAAGGCAGGCTGCTCTTAAAATCTTAGTCAGCATCGGCCAAACTTTTTTAGGATATCTTGAACGTCCAGTGTGTGAGTCTGATCTTATTTTCAGGGGCTTTTTAAGTTTTTAGCATAGTTTTTTAAATTTCTCTCTTAATTTTCACAAGATTTGGGTCAAATTCTTACACTATATTTTTTTTTCCTCTACGAGAGGATTGGAAAGAACATAAATATACAGATTAAAATTGAAAAAAGTTCATAAACGACGAAAAAGACCAGAAGAAATTGGAAATTTTGAATTTTTGGGATAAAGTTGGACCTTTTTTTTACCAATAAGACAAAAAGATTTTACTAACAAATTTTTTTTTGAAAGTTTGATTTGTTATTAATGTTAAATTTTGAAATTTTATTATTAAAAATAAAAGTTTGACTACGGGATAAAGTTTGACTCACACACTACTAGCCCCTCTCTGTCTCCATCCTTTGGTGTGATGTATATGCATAGCGTTGAACAAAAAGGCAGGCTGCTCTTAAAATCTTAGTCAGCATCGGCCAAACTTTTTTAGGATATCTTGAACCAGTGCGTGGGTCTGATCTTATTTTCAGGGGCTTTTTAAGTTTTTAGCATAGTTTTTTAAATTTCTCTCTTAATTTTCACAAGATCTGGGTCAAATTCTTACACTATATTTTTTTTTCCTCTACGAGAGGATTGGAAAGAACATAAATATACAGATTAAAATTGAAAAAGGTTCATAAACGACGAAAAAGACCAGAAGAAATTGGAAATTTTGAATTTTTGGGATAAAGTTGGACCTTTTTTTACCAATAAGACGAAAAGATTTTACTAATAATTTTTTTTTGAAAGTTTGATTTGTTATTTAATGCTAAATTTTGAAATTTTATTATTAAAAATAAAAGTTTGACTGCGGGATAAAGTTTCAAGGTTTTAATTCGTCTTTCAAGTTGAAATTAAAACGTAGGGTGAGGAGAGGAATATAGTTGTTTGATGTGGATTTTTGGACTTTTCTTTATATATATATATATATATATAGAGAGAGAGAGAGAGAGAGAGAGAGAGAGAGAGAGAGAGAGAGAGAGAGAGAGAGAGAGAGAGAGAGAGAGAGAGAGAGAGAGTCTAGAGCATATAGATGATGCTAAACAATATATAAATGTATACTATAGAAGTTTTCTGATCAATATTAATTGTGTGTTTGTAGAGGGAGTCATATTTGTTTTTGATCGTCCTTGTTGCACATTGAAAAAATAGGGTTCCCTAACAATACGTAAAAAAAACCCTAACAGTATGAGTGTGAATCACAAAATAATACTACCAACAAAAACTATGCAAACAATCAAACCCATAACGTAGAGATATATATACGTGGAAAACCCCAGAATGGGTAAAAACCACGAGAAAGAATCAAGTACTATAGAAAAATATTGTACGGTTACAATTGAACTTACTACAATTGAGAATCCTCCCAATTGACTCAAGAACGATAGCCGAATCCTCGTTCACCGTACCCCGTGCTTAATTGCCGCCGCCTCGAATCTTCAAGCTTTCCGATTACCCTTCCAAAAATCCATTGGAAGCAACTCAACGACAAAGATATTTGAACTTCAATCCCGATGAAAATTGCACGTCAAAGAAAACTTCTTTCGTTTCTTCAATATATATGAGCAAGTCCCATTGCTGCCTCTTTTCTCTATATTGTAAACTTCCAGAAAGAAAGACTTTATAGAGCTGCGCCTCTTTTTTTTTTTGTCACCCTAGCAGAACTATGTGTTGTGTATATATATAACACGCACACACCGATCAACTGGAAGATCGAACGGTTGATCCATCGGTTTTCCTAGTTTCATTTTGTTTTCCCCAAAACACACGCTCAATTACAATAAAAAAGATTTCTTCCATTCTAGTCCTATACTAACTCGCTACGCTTAGAAAAATAAAAAGAAATTACAGGTCGATAAATTAAGAATGGGATACAAAGAAAAATGCGTTTTGTCAATAGAATTGCCAACTAAAAAATAGTACCGCTTTTTTGAGCTAACAATCCACCCCGCGTTTTTTCCTTTTCAACACGCCTTGACTTCTCAAATTTTTATTAATCAAATCATAAAACAACTCCCCTAGCCCTAAAGAGATTACAATAATTATTTATAATAGTAACATTCTTAGAACTAAAAAGGAAACAAATACTAAGAGACAATCCTAATTATTGTAGAACAAAGAAAACATAAAATAGGAAACTAAATAAGCTATAATTGAAAAACTAAATACTCTAGAACATCTATTTCTAAAATTGAAACTCCCTAAAAAAACTGCTAAAACCAGAATACGAAAAACTAAATTAATAATGCTATTTGTTAAATTTATTTTTAATTTCCTTTCTGCATCAATTTCTCAATCTAATTAGCACCTCATATTCAGGACTTGAGATTTACATCCCCATTCACTGCATGCAACATGCGATGCATGTGTTTGTTATTCTACCAATACCCCACCACCAATCCGATCAATTATGAATATCTGGAAAGGCAGCACCCACGACTTTTTTTGTTTCTATTTTTTTCTTTCTGATAAATGGATGTCTAGGAAGCTTGCATGCCCATCGACAAACTCCGAAGCCCCTAAAGTTAATGAGCTAGCAAACTCTTGAATGACCCCAAAATTTAGAATGTTTGGCTTAAAATTGACGACTTTTTGGAGAAAGTTCTCAAACCATTAGTTCCAATACAAGAAAAATGTGATTTTACTGGCTTTTTCCGAAGAACGCTGCCTTATCGGCACTTTTTAGATTCCTTAAACATACAACGACACCAGCATCCCGACATTTGAAGGAACGCCGCAAAAACCAGAGTATGTATCTGGTCCAAAGGTTATGTAGCTGTACACTTATGTGCAAAGAAATTATGAGTTGAATTCTTATGGAAAAGATGTTGATATATACCCCTATTGATAGGTTGCATGGGTGGAAGCTTTTGAGGGAGTATAAATTCTTTAAATAGATGATTGAAACAAACTTCTACTTGTAGAAGCCAGTACTCCACACATTACTAATTGATTTTAGGATGAACCCTTTCAAAATATCTCATATGTTTTGCTTGACTTTGGCTCTATGGGATTATAGGTCTGATAGTTTCTCTATCAATATATATCCTGTAGTGGGCCGAAATATTCGAGGGTTCAGAAGGTTCAAAACGTTGCACTTAAGGTCCATCATTCAGCTGTCTCAGTTCGTGTATAGTTGAGGTGGCACTTTGACACGTCATCTGCCCTTCGCCGAACAATAGCAAGACCCAGGGTGGCTCGCTGAGTGTGGCGTTTTCTTCCGAGCGTAAGTATTTTGGGTTCGCTCGGTGTACCAACCAATCGTTCGGCAAAGCGTTTCCTCCCTTGGTTCCTCATTTGCTCAGCTACACATCTGTCCTTCGGAGCCTGTTTATTCGGAGACCACTGTTACAGAACATTCTGGAACCTTCCGATGATATGCGAGTTGTCTTCTCTTATCATTGATTTGACATCTCTGCGTGATGTGACATGTCTGATACAAATTCAGGCGGCTCTGCAGGCCTGGGGAGGCGGCTTTCATTAAATGCTTCTGACAAGGTGACGTCATCCGAGCGTAGGAACACGCGTGTATCACACGCTCGGCTTGTTCAACATGACAGACCTCTGCCTATAAATAGGGAAGTACCCCTTACTGTAAAAAGACTCTCTCTTTTTTTTTCTACACACATACAGCTCCTTTCCTAGCATACTTTCTCATTGCACATCCCCTTTCTTCCCTCATACTAACTAGATCGTCAGAGCTTCTTCCCGAAGGAACACTCCCTTCCGGTTTGCAGGTACACGACGGACAACGTCATCCTTCCACGATTCGTCAACAGAGGCAAAAGGGTTCAAAAGGTTTTAGGTTGAAACAGCCCCCCACATACCACAAATCTCCTAACGTGGTGTGATAGTTCCTCATATATTTCCTTCACTTTTAGGCTATTTCTATATGAGTACATAGCCCAAGGGGCGGGTTTGGCCCAATGGCATGAGACAACAACAAAGGCACTTATTCCCTAAGAGATCGCAAGTTGGAGGCTCATGAGAACCAAATGTTCAAACATTGAGGCCAGTTCTATTCTGCCATTACTATAATAATAGATATGGGTCACACTAAGGAGATTCACAGAGATCACGGTTTTCAATGAAAGCGTAATCAAAAGTGGTGCTTAAATTTTTTTTTATCTCAGTTTAAGTCCAAATCTGAGATAAAAAGTGGGTTTTAGCGTGGAATAAAAAATCTCGCTCTTGCAGCGAGATAAAAGAAAAACAACCTCGCCTTTGTGACATGATAAAAGATTTTAGGGCAGAAAAAAATGAGATAAAAGATCTCGCTGTTGTGGCGAGATAAAAGAGAAAAGACCTCACTGTGGGCAGCATGCCCTTGGAAAAAGGATTTCATTCCTTTTGCCAAAGTGGCCCGAAAATTGAGGAAGCGCGAGCGGAGTAGTAGGTGCTCGAAAATACAGAGTCGCCACTTGGGTTTGAAGGTCCGACACCCAAGGAACCGTACTTCGAAGCACCTGCCGCGCTATTTGATTTGAAAAAGTGAAAAAATCAGTCCGTCATAACCATATCTGGGTTCGGGAGCCAGGTTACGAGAGGGGAAGGGTTTTAAGGCACCCCTTTCGCCCAATCCGAAGATCGGTCTCTACTTAGGCATCTTATGAAAACTTTTGTGATTCTTCTTTTATTAACCAATTTTTAGCCAATTAGGGCGGGAGAACAGTTAATTAGGGATTAAAACTATAACACTTAGCAAGATGTGTTTGTATTGAGCATGAGATTGAGCATGAATGGATGGAATACTATGAAAATGGGATAAAACTTAATCCTCTGATTAGAAACAAACAAAGTTGCTCATAAAATGAGTGTGTGCCATGCACAATGGCCAACTTTGCATGCATGGATCTACGTACATGCAAAGAACCATCGCGCGACACACTCACTCCATCGCGCGAGTGTTCATGTCTCACCACAGGTAGAATTTTATCCCTTTCTGGGCTCTGGAAGGACCAGTGCTCACCCAAGGGGCAAACCAAGCAGTTTTATATGTACTGAAATGTAAAATAATATTACAAACAGAGTGAATTAACTTGAAACATAGCCCCTAAACAGTGGGGGTGAATAAACAGGGGTATAAGCCCTAGTTGCCATGCAAGGGCAGTCACTGGAAATCGATCAGAGAACCATCACACGACAGAGTGAGACACTCACGCGATGGTCCGGACTGGACTTCTAAGAATTGCTTTGCATGCTTGAGGCTCTGATACATGTTCAGAAACAACCCAAGGGCATTCCAAACAAAACAAAATAGCAAACGAAGCTAAACTATGTATTTTAGCATGCAACATAGTGATTCCCTACTTAAATATGCTTCAAATACAGTAAAAGCAATACATGAAACTTAAAGACCAGCATCCCCTTCCCCATGTGGTCCATTCTCACATAGACAGAATTGTCGCGCGAGTGTTCAGGACTATCGCGCGAGGGTTTGTGGTCCACAGTTTCTCGTAACCCTGCTGACTTTAGGGCCAGGACTGGTATTGATTACCAGCCTTGGCCCTGCCAGCCCCCCTCAGGGATCAAAACAGAGGATAGGTAACAAACTTATACCTTTGCTTGAGTTGTTTTTGAAATAGTTTGAACAAGGTGGTGTAGCTTGAAGAATGAGTGTATGTAGAACACAAGAGTGAGAGAATAACAAGTGTGGTTGAGGGTTTGAGAGCTTTTTGCTTGATTTTTGGTAACCCTTTAGCTTTGGAAGCATGGGGGGTATTTATAGGACAATGGGAGGCCAAGGGGTGATGGCACACTAGGCCTAAACATCAGCCAACAAGGCTGGCCAGCCTAGCTTAGTGGAGAAGGTGGCCAACAAGGTGGAGGGGGGGGAGGTGCCAACCATGCAGTCCACAACAGCTGTTCTGGTGGAAAACGGGGTTCCACAGGCTCAGAGACCCCCTGATGATCACAAAATCCAGTTGGAAAAAGGTGATGGGGACAGGAAAGAACCATCGCGCGACAGAGTGGGACAGACGCGCGAGGGTTCAAACCATCGCGCGAGAGTCAATAGTCAACATTTTGACTTTGACCCACACCTGGCACTCTGTCCATCCCGCGAGGGTTCCACTGCCATGCGCGATGGTCAAACCCTGGTTAGGGCTTTGACCTAGGGTTTGGGGGTTCAAAAGGTTCAAGGAGGGTTCCAAACACTCCAAACTCAATCCATTCCATTCTCAAGTATGTTTTTAATCCAATTTCATCATCGGGGAAATAAGAAACCGTAAAATGATCAGGAGATTCAGAATGGGGTGTCTACAGTAGTCCCTCTTTGACGGCACGCGGAGCACCATTGACGAGTACGGGTAACGTCAAAGATTTCTAGACACCCACCAAATCCACCCGAAAGCCAATTAAAAATAGAAGATGCAGTCAAATATGTAAAAATACCGTGCACTAAAGAAGTGTAGAGCTGATCGAAGCAAAACCTTCCTCGGGAATGATAATCGGACAGATAGATCATCACCAACTGGAAGTGAACGGAGACATCGTCGCTGATGTGAATCTGAACGGATAGATCATCGCTAAATTGACATTGGACTGATAGATCGTCGCTGAATTGACATTAGACGGATAGATCGTCGCTGAATTGACATTGGACGGATGGATCGTCGCTGAATTGAAATCGAACAGATAGATCGTCGCTGAATTGAGATTGGACGGATAGATCGTCGCTGAATTGACATTGGACGGATGGATCGTCGCTGATTTGAAATCGAACGGATAGATCATTGCTGAATTGAGATTAGACGGATGGATCGTCGCTGAATTGACATTGGACGGATGGATCGTCGCTGATTTGAAATCGGACGGATAGATCGTCGCTGAATTGAGATTGGACGGATGGATTGTCGCTGAATTCAAATTGGACGGATAGATCGTCGCTGATGTGAAGGGCCCCTCAGGCGTGTACGGGCGGACCACTGCTAGGGATGTAAAATAACTTGAATTTTGGAGGTTTCAATTCAAAATGTCCCTCAAAAATGTCTTGAAGACCATAACGAGAAACCATGGGTTGAAATAATAGGGGTATTCACAACTTGGCCTGGCCTGCTAGTGATCTGGGCCTGAGGCCCAAACAAACCATTGCGCGACGAACCCAAACTATCGCGGGAGGGAGGCGTTCCTGGGCTTGGCCTCTGCAACAGTCCAAACCCAGCCCATGCCTGTTTTCGGTGTTATATCGACGTGAATGCTTCAGAAACCGCTCATGGCAGTTTCAAACATCCTACAACTCTCCTCTCTCTCAAACTCCCTCAAACCTTTAAACACCAACCCTTGATTCCTTCCAAAAACCAAACAAATCCACACAAAAAAACAAAAACCCTGGCAAATCACGGCAATAATGGCGGCAATAATGGTAGTTGATCGATCGGCGGATGTGGGAGGGCCCATGGAGAAGGATCAAGCAGATCAGACGGCGACAGATGGGGCCATGGGCACTGGTGTAATGGCAACAGGCGGCGGCGATGGCGGAGAAGGGCAGCAACAGGAGGTCAGTGGCGGAGGCGAGCGTCGCGCGATAGAGGCGGTGCCTTACGCGACGGTCCTGTCCGGGGCCGTGGGCACCAGCGTTGAGCCAGTAAGCTCGGGTACAGTGGCGGAAGGCTCGCCCATTGGTGGTGGGAGTTCGACCAATGCCGAAAA
Source organism: Rhododendron molle (assembly GCA_025413875.1). Taxonomy (NCBI): domain Eukaryota; kingdom Viridiplantae; phylum Streptophyta; class Magnoliopsida; order Ericales; family Ericaceae; genus Rhododendron; species Rhododendron molle. The sequence goes on from CM046391.1 coordinate 51,757,936, forward strand.
TAGTGAAGCCGCGGGTGATGATCTTGGGCCGACCGGGTCTCCGCCGAGGGATCCGGCGAGAGGCAAAGGGGTCGCTGTTGAGGGGGAGGAGACCACGGAGGCTCCGACTTCATATCGGGAAGAGGATGTTTTGTGCCGGCCAGCGGCGACATCGTCAAGCCACATACCGATTACAAAATACGATGTCGCCGAGCACTTGCCCGACGAGTTGCTGGCGAAGCTTTTTGAGGACAATCCCCTGATTGGAGAGATTGTGTTGAAAGCAAAGGAGGAGCGGGCACGGGCCATTGCTGCATAGGAGGCGGCGGAGAGGGCCGAAAGGGAGCAAAAAGAAAGAGAGGAGCCATTGAGAGACATGGAGGCCGAGGAGAGGGCCAGAGCAGAGGTACAGTGGCCTAGGGTGACAGCCGTGGCGGAGGCAGGAGCCTTAAAGCGGCCTGACTACACAGCAGACATATGTGCCTCCTACACCACACCTGTTCGTATCGTCGGGCTTCGCAGCCAACGTGCCACAGCGGACAGAATACGATGACGAGGTGGTGCTGAGAGACCTCGAGGCTCACATTGCGAACACCTGGTCTGAGGTAATTTCCAAGAAACCCCTTTTGTAATTCAAGTTTCCTTTTATTTGCATGTTTAGTAGATGTTGTAGAAGAGCATGAAATAAAACCTTGAACAAAACTGAGTCACGATCACAGAACCGTTGAATCGCATGCCATGCAAAATAATAACTTGAACCAACCATCTTAGTACCAACTGCACTGACGTAATATCACGAGGACATAACCCTGGTAGGCCATGCATGCAATAGTACAAACCAAAGCACCGTTGTTACATCGCTGCATCGATTACCTAGAACTTGAAAATGAAAGCCATGAATGCTTACATTTGCCCTATTGCTTGTCTGTGTACTTGAAACAGGAGAGAGCAGGATAGAGGGATATCCGCGGCTTTGGGGGCCCGTGCAAATCCCTGGCGCTGTATGAGGCCTTACCCCCGAGGGTGAGAGAGTTAGTTGGTGGATGCAGTGGGTTTTGGGGAGTTCATTCGAACTCTCACCCCGAGCAGAAACGATCATGTCGTGCTTATGGCGCTTACAGAGAGATGGAGGGATACTACCAATACCTTCCATCTGCCAGTTGGGGAGATGACAGTGATGCCCACAGACTTTGCGGCAATCACAGGGCTAAGGGTTGGAGGAGAGCCCATCCCTTTTGACTCGGGCATTCAAAATGACCGAGCTGCACTGGAGTGGTTTCTGGGGGAGGCGCCCAAAATTGAGGAGGGGATGGCGAAGTACAAGCAATTCACAGAGTACCTGAAGAAGAAGGCGACCACAGAGCAGGAGGTGGAGCAAATGGCCAGAGCATACCTCCTATACCTCTTCGGTGCTACCCTGTACCTAGGCAGGCGTAGCAAAGTGCACTTGTCCTACCTACCGGCCCTGAGAGACTTGAGGACAGCTTCACGCTTCGAGTGGGGTGGAGCAGCACTTGGGACAGCTTACGCCTTTCTAGGCTACTCGTCGAGGACAGAGCAGAGCACTGCTGGATACTGGAGAGTCTGGGAGGTATGATAATACAATACAACTTATGTTATACTTGCATTATTTGTTTACAGTAGCATGCTTGAATACATATCAAAATCGTATATCCTGTGACTGATGCATATGTATGCTTGAATTTGAATAGCTCTGGGCTTATGAAGTCCAGCGGATTTATCCGCCAAAGTGCAAGCATCCCGACTTGAGCACCCTCCCCCGTGCACTGATATGGAGTAAGAAGAACATGGGGACCAAGGAAGGACGAGGCGATCTTAATGCCTTCAGACTGTACTTGGACGATCTCAGAACCTCACAGGTATATCGTAAAACCCTCACAATTAAATCTGCACCTTTTTACTTGCTTTAATGCTGTTGCTGATCAATTACATGCATTGCAGTTTTGACTTGTGTGCAGATCAATTGGGACCCTTAGAGAGTTGCAGGGTCCGAGCCTGAGTACATGGCCAGGAGCAGAGCCGTTACTGCTAGCAGGGTGCTACTTGAGTCGGCCTTTGGCTGGCAGTGGTACCTCGGAGACCGGGTGACACGCCAGTCACTTGGCTATACAGAGTTCCAGGTGTCAGGGCCACTTCCACCCCGAGCTTCACATACACTCGGGCTGAGCTGGAGAGGTTCACGTGGCCTGATACTGAGCTGACACGCTTCCTGCACCCTGAGATGGACTATGCTGCTTACCAGAGAAACCGCTTGGTGGGACCACTTGACATTCGAGCTTTCAGAGACATACGAAGCCAGGCCCGTGGAGCTGCTGAGGAGAGGAGAGCTGCTGGTGATAGGTCAAAAGGCGGCGAAGGTCGTGCCAGGCGGAGTTTGAGCGGACCAGTGATAGGTGGGCCACCAGACTTGTCATGGAAGATCCTAGTGGTGGACACTCAGGGCAATCCGACAGAGATACACTTGGTTCCTGCCAGAGTCGAGCCACCGTCCGTGACTGTTCCGGTATGAACCTTGCTTTCATTGTATCTCGATAGACATGCACTATTGTTGAATAGCTTAATGATACTGAATTGCCTTTGCAGGTGCCCAATGAGTGGGTGAATGAAGCCATCCGCCGTATGTTGGCCTTGGAGAATGTGGTCAGGAGAGCGGCAAGTGGCCTGCCACTAGAGCTGCATTACCCAGTATTGTCCCCACCACGAGCTTAATGAGCTGCTGCCAAGAGGCCTCAGGTATATATGACGATACATTCCTGCTTTCGATACTTGATGACATGCTTTTGCTTTCCATAGATATGATCTGCGTGCTTTGATAGCCTTTTGTAGAATGCACCTGTATTCAAACATTTGATATATACCATATACACAATGTATACTAATGCTTTAAATAACATGACAATGCAGGGACAAGGACAGGCAGCTTCTAGGAGCAAAAGGACACGGTCGCCTCTGCAGAAGAAGATTGCGACGAGGACACCCTCACCACCGGTGACTACACGGCGACAGACCAGGAGCTCGCAGCCAGCTGCTGCAAGCGAGGAGACAGCTAGAAAAGCCGTGGCATGTGCTGAGCTACAATACCAGATCAAAATGCGCGAGAGGCCATTTCAGGAGGAGGGGCGAGCCCAAAAGAAACCCAGACTGATCTTGCCCGAGAGCTCCGAGGAGGAAGAAGATGACGGAGAAGAGGAGGATGGAGGAAAGGATGAGGAGCATTCTTTCGCCCGTAGTGACTCTGACGATTCTGTTGATGATCCTCCATACAAGAAAGATCCCACAGAGAGTTGATGACGAGGATGATGACGATGGCGACGGTGATGATGATGGCCAGGGAGACTGGCTCGGTGAGGAGAGCTGAGGTTCACAGCAGAGCCTCTGCACTTTGACTTTACTTTTGGGGCCTGCGCGCCCAAGTAGATAGATGGAGAGCAGGTGTGCCCTAGTTGATACTAATACAGGTTTTGGGGGCCTGCGTGCCTTTTGATTGGGGGTGGATGTGCCTGAACTGCTTTTGATGTGTTTTGCTTGGCCGATATGCCACAGATACAGTAGTTTCCTTTTGACATGGATAAAGCATAGTTTAGCTATCTAAATTTGCATTTTCATTGTTTGTTATGTCTCGTTATGGATAAGAGAAAATAAAATCAACCACTAAAACCAAACTTGTATTGATAACAAATATACTAAGACTATACACAGACACATAAGCACATACAGGTGTGACGAGCTTGAAAGAATATGGAAAATGTATCTACGACACGACCAGGATACGAGGATATGGGAAATATAATGAAATTTTGGGCATTAATGGGCCAAAATTCAAAATACTTTGATTTTTGACAAAACTGATACTTCTGTAAGATCCGGCATGCATGAAATGACTTGCACAAACCGACAGAACTAAGAGAAACACCCTAGCATAAAACTTATACCAAAAAATGCTCAGAATACTGCAAAAATGGACACAAAACACAAAACATGACTCAATTATGTCCCGGACTGAAACCGACACCTCCACGCAATCACATTAGGCCCATATGACCTGTACGGCATGGTAGAACTTGGCCAAAACTCTTGGAACAAATTTTGACCTTCCAAAACCTCGGTTTTAACTTGAAATGGGCCACCAAGGGTCCAAATACTTCGTTGAGCGCGACATTTCGAATCCGATGCTTGGACATAGTCATATATACCCATTATGACTTGCTGGAACCAATAAAAGTACCAAAAACCCTTTGGAACAAAATTTGACAAAACTTGGTCAATAGTTGCTGTAAACTGTTAAAGTTGCAAGCGAACCCTCGCGTGACAGTTTGGCTCTGTCACGCGACTGACCCACTCTTGCGCGATGGTTTGGAACGCTCGCACAATAGTATGATCCTGCTAAGCTACCCCTTTTGACTAGATCATCCTTTGAAAGCACCAGAGGCCTTGTCATCCCTCCAAACGTCTTGCAAGCCATTCTGAAGTCTGCAGAGGGGGGTGTCCTTGCATGGCAAGGTGTCCTAACACCTTGCTTGATGTTTAACATTTGACACAAGAACCGATGATGATATTTCCAAAATCTTGCCCATAAACAGGAACGCATTCGCAGCAATGTAGAACGCATCCCTCCTTTGTAAGCATAAGAACTCTCGCATCACTCAAAATGGAAAGTCTGCTAGCTGCCATACTCGATCCGTGGCTAATGCGGTTCGAAACCATTAATTGGGAAAGTCCCCGCTCCCAATGCTTAGCTTCCATTCGCGATCTTCGATTCATGGAGCCACGGTCTGAGCTACTTCAAGCTGCAATGGTGTATTAGGATCCCGTCATGCATGTCTTCCGTTTCCACGATGATGAGATGTGCCCGACGGTGGAGGAGTTTCAAGCCTACCTCCGAGGCTTCAGTGACTGTGAAACTCTTGCCATTCCTTTTTTCCAAGAGAACATGAGTCAACTCTTACAGACAAAACTCAACATTCCCGAAGAGCTGTTGACCAGTATAATCCAAAACGGCGAACTCAATATTGTCCGTCTCATTGAGCTGTATGGTCCAGAGGGAGCCCTGGGAGACTATGTCGGGCAGGCCCACAGACGCTTTGTGCTGTCAATTTGTGCGTTGGCTGCTTACATGTTGATTCCTGCTGGCGAAGGAGTTAGCCCTAGCTTGGTGAGCATTGCCCTACAAATGGATGCTTGAAAGAATATCATGTCCGTCGTTCTGGCAGAAACCCTCATGGGCTTAAATCAAAAGAGGCCAAACGAGTTGGTTCAGCGGGTGCCCTCTCCGGCTTCAAGTAGGTTCTCACTCAGCTCACCTTTTCTTTATTTGCACTCTTTTTCGTTTTACCTCGACACTCAGGCTAGAAATGACCGATAAACCTTACTTGTTTTTTCACTCAGGCCATATCTGACTTCTTACTTGTTTTTACACTCAGCTTTGGCTTTCAGACAAAGTGGGCGTGCTCGAAGCACCGCAGGCTGGCTTCGAACACTTCCCAAGGCAATTGGTCGAGAGACCGATGGTGTACCCTAAGCTGCTGATTGAGGAATGGTACGTATGCCTTCCTGAATGACATGCAGCCTGAAGACATTGTCTGGAGGTGCCCATGGCTGAATTGGTCAGAGATGACTGTAAGCTCTGCACGGTTCAAACGGGTGATACTCACCGGACTGACTAGCTTCACATTCTACATCCCAGGGCGGACGCTTCGTCAATTGGGCACCAACCAAGGTAACAGACGTTTCGGGAGAGAACACTTCGAACTCCCTATGTTTGAAGACCATAACCTATAAGTCTATGAGTACAACTGGAACAACAGGGTGGAGGAGCCTTTTCTTGATCCCATCACATGGTTGGAGAGCCGTTATGTGAAGTGGCTTCACAAAGAAGTCAAAGCAAGATCAGGGGGATACTTCTGAAGTCCCGGGGAGAATCTTGTTTGTTTCAAGCATAAGCTCGAGAGCCGATGGGCTGCACGAGCATTTTTCCTTGCTTTGGTGTTTGCTTCAAACTTGTTGTATGGCCTTAAGCCTGGCATGTTTAATAAAAAAGAACGTTTCGCTTGGCGCAATCATCCACATAATGCCACTTCGTTCCAACGAAACTCGACCCCTTCTGAAAATAGATGCTAGTTAACAATGAAAAATCAGCCCCAAGAGTCAATAGATTGCCTTTATGACTAAATAGAAAGATGAACCATCGCGCGATGAACCGTCTTTATCGTGCGGGACTTGTTCTGTCGTGTGACATGTCCACACCATCGCGCGACGATCCTACCCTATCACAGCTACCACTTTTGACCCATTCGGAAAGTGAAAACTTGCAGGCCTTGTCATCACTCTTGTCCGTCAAAAAGGTCCCTGGGAGGTTCCTTAAAAGTACCCTTGGGTTGAAGGGTGTAGGACACCTAACCTAGATATTTGTCATGGTGGCAGGGATCTTTTCATTTTCATTACCATAAAAGGGGCAAGTCCCTGCCATTGAAACACACTTCTTCAGTAGAAACCCTCCTTATACCAGAAAGAATGGTAAACTAGCTACCAACCTTAATTGGTCCATGGCTTGAGGCATTTATTGCAAGAAATTGGCTAGCCTTCCGAACCCACGGGCTGGTCTCATTTCGCTATCTTCGAAGCATAAGACTTCGCCCTGAAATCTTGTGGTCAGCCTTGCAGTTCTGGGACCCAAATGTGCATGTGTTTAGATTCGGAGACAACGAGCTATGTCCGACAGTAGAGGAATTCCAAGCATACCTCCAAGGCTTCGCCTCCAGTGTGATCGTCGTGCCTCTGTACCGGAAAAGTATGTCAAAACTCCTGAAAACGAACCTAAACATTACCACTGGTGCAACGGAAAGTCTGTTGAGCGGCGGGCAGATAAGTGTCATGCGTGGTACGGGCCCGAAGGTGATATGGGAGATATGGCTCTGTAGGCTCGACGTCGCTTTGCCCTGGTAATCAGCATGCTCGCTGCATATTTATTGGTGTCCCCGAACGGACAAGTCAATTCCTCTCTAGTGAGCATTGCCTCACAGCTAGGCGCTCGAAGGAACGTGGTGCCATTGGTTCTTGCCGAGACACTCACGGCCCGTTTGGATGGCGGATTTATTTTGGGTGGATTTGTAATGAGGGGGATTTGAAGGAGGATATGTAATGAGGGGGGATATATTAAGAAGGATGGATTTGTAATGACGTGTTTGAATGAATTTTTGAGAAGGGGGCTTTGAAAGGTGGATATGATGGAATAAGGTGTTAAATGACTTATTTGCCCCCACTTTATTATTTTAATGGACAAATTACGTTTATTTCATTATAATTATATTAAATACATATATACAATTAATTATTACATAAATTTGAATCAAATTATCTTTAAATTATTTTAACCTTTATTTATTTATTATTTTTTAATTTCCGAATTATTTAATTTGAATTTAGTAATTAAAAAGTACATTCCGTAATTACAGTAAATACATATTTATTAATAATTATTGCATAAATTGAAATGTAATTATATTGAAAAAAATTTAACCGTATTTGAAATTTTTTTTAAGAAATCCGAATTATATATTTTAAATTTAGTAATTTAAAAAGTACATTTTGTGGTAGTTGAAAAAGAAAAGTAGGTGCACAAAATTATGTTAGGTAAAAACGTTTGTACCTAAATTGTTTGGTAAGGTGGTCTATAAATACCATTACCTATCTCATATCACTTCACACACACATCTATCTCCCTTTAAAAAATTACTTTGTAATTTTGATTTTTTCTCCTTCTAATGGCACGCCGGGCTTAGAGCGAGGTGGATGAGGAAATATTACTTACAAATCTTACGAGTCTTGTAGATCAGGGGGTTTGGCAAACCGAGAACGAGTTTCACCCCGGCTACTTAAGAGTTCTTGATAATCAAATGCGAGTTTGTTTCCCCGAAGCAGGTATTAAAGAAAATCATATCGAAAGAAAGATAAAAAAATGGAAGCGTGATTATTTTTATCTCGACGCTATACTTCAAATTCCGGGGTTTGGGTGGAATCCAAATGAAAATAAACTGGTGGTGGAAAATGATGTTTGGAATGAATTTGTTCGAGTAAGTAATTTTGAATTTGTTTACAATTTCATATTAAATATTGTTTAGTACATTTATTAACTGTTTGGCTTAATTTATTACAGAATCGGCCACAACTGAGACATTTTCGGGACTGGGAATTTCCCAATTTTAATCGTTGGGGCCATTGCTTTGTTCGAAAAGAAAACTAAAAGTTTGAAGTTGTAAGAGGGTGGTCGAAGAATAAGTTCGTACTTTTGATAATAAATGTTTAAGGCATAAATTCGTATCATTCCAGTTTGTATCTCAAGTAATTTTATTTATTTGAGATTAGTAATGTTTCTCTACATAATGCAGTCTTCATTTTGGAATTGGAAAAATTAAACTTACAATTTCATTCCGAATCAAATAGAAGTGCGATGAAAATACAAGCTACGAAACCTAAAAAAATCCCTAGAACAAAACATGTTGATAGATTTTGTTGATGTTGAACTTGCAAAGAACTTGTAGATGTGGAAGCATTGTCAGTTGATTGATGCTTGGTTCGGACCGATTGCATTTGATTGAGCCGGTATCGTTCCTCATGGAACTCTAACAATGCTCCTTCTGCTTCATCGAACGTGTTGTATCTTTTCTTCAAGTTCCCCGGGTATCCATTAACCTGCAGTTCCGCGGTCTCCCAACTCGTATAGATTTCCGGATTACGCCCAACAAAAACCACCCAATAGTATAGTTTATCTTCACTTGTCATTGTAAAATCTACGATCAAAGAGGAATGGACACATTTATAACATAATACATACTAGTATTATGTATATATGTACTTGGCTCAGAATTTTTCTTACCGGCACATAGTGCACCACTAAGCTACAACTTATGTTGCCAAATGGTGATTAAACCATTGACCCTCATAAATTGTCCCGCCAAGACAAGTGCCTCGTCTTTAAATTTTTGTGTCTTATCATCATAGCCTATGAAACATATTAAATTTCAGCCCAAAACATAGCATAACAATAGTGCACGAGACAGACAACAGAGTAGCAGCCACACCATAGAGTAAACTGCAGAACTGGACTGCTGTGATAGCAGTGAGCAAACTAGCAAGCACATAAAACAGCAACTGGAGGAAACAGCTTCAACAAACACCAAAAAACCTGGGCAGAAACCAGAACAGCAAGTGGAGGAAACAGCAGCAGTAGCAGCCAACTGAACACTGGGTGCAAACTGCCAACAGTACCAAACAGCCGCAAAACAAGCCACAAACAGACACAAAACAAGCCAGAAACACAAAAAATACTTGGGCTCAGACAATTGAAACGTAATCAAAGTAGCACTACCATTTGCAACTAAGTTGCCATGAAGGCCGTCATAATTGGCAAAGGCAATACCAACTAATCCATTACAAGTAAACACTGCATCATTGCCCAAAATAACAACCCAAGAAACAACACCAAAACTGGGCAGAAACCAGCACCAAAATTGGCCAGAAACTGGGCAGAAACAAGCACGAAAACTGGGCAGAAACCAACACAAAAATTGGTGAAAAACAAGCACAAAACTGGGCAGAAACCAGCACAAAAACTGGGCAGAAACCAACACAAAAATTGGGCAGAAACTAGCATAAAAATTGGGCAGAAACCAGCACAAAAATTGTGCAGAAACTGAGCAGAAACTGGGCATAAAGTGGGCAGAAATCAGCACGAAAACTGGGCACAAACCATCACCAAAACAGGCCATAATATTGGTAGGAAAGATTGGCATGAAACATAAGATAATGCAGGCAATAACCAGCCAACAAACAATAAGAAAACTGGGCAGAAATCAGGGAATAAATAGCCCATTTGCAGTAAAAGCTTGGCAACAAACGTAGCATAATGCAGGCAATACCCAGCCAAGAAACAGCAACATAACTGGGCAATAACCAACAACAAAACAGCCCAACAAAACTGTACCAAACCTGTCCAACAAAAGGATATAATGCAGTACCTAAAACAGTCATAAAATCAGCCAAACATTGGCCAGAATGCAGAACCAAAACATGGCTGCACACACACACACACACACATATTGCCCTGCACACACACATATTGCCCTCCATGCTAACACCCACGACAATATGAACATATGGGCTCAGATGTAATTACCATAATCAAAGTAGCACTAACCAGTAACTAAGTTGCCATTTAGGCCTTCATAGTTGCCAAAATCAGTACCAACTAATACAAATTGTCTTTAATTTCAAGTGCATCATCATTGCCCATCTCATACATTTGATCATCATCGTTGCCCTAACCTACGAATATGATCATCATCGTTGCCCGAATGAGTACCAAATATACATTATGAAAAGTTTAACATGTTATAAGTGCATCAGTACAAAAACTTAAAGGGCCATAAGTAATATATCGTTAATTACAAAAATAAGGATTCACATCCTCCAATAAAGGGCCATAAGTACTATAGAGTTAATTACAAAAACAAGGAATCACATCCTTGACCATGTTTAACGTTGTACACAAGGAATCACATCCCTAAGTGGTCTTCAATTTTATTTTGCCTGCTAATACGGCCTCCACCCAAGCTTGTCTGTAGTTCTCGGGTATGCCGTAAAACGTGTCCACATTTTCTTCCGTCGATACAATAATGGCGTGTGCTGCAAACATATCAAGCAACTGAAAGTCGAGCTTCTCCAGCTCGCCAAACACCTTCTCCTTCTTGGCAGCGAGTCGGTCCTCAAAACCAACTGAATCGGCGATCTTAAGAAACGCCGTACTGCCTTGCGCCATATAATTCCCAAATGCGTCATGAATGGACGCCTCTTTTGCGTCCACCTTTGCCTTCTTCTTTGGCCTTTCCGGCCCAACATTGGTTGCCGGAGTGTTCGCATTACTTCTTGGAGTGGCGGGAATGGCATAGCTTGTAGGAGTCCCGGAAGAAGTTGTTATGTCAATAAAAGCCGGGTCACCATTTGCAAAGGACGGAGTGTAGCAATCATTGAACAAGTCAACGGGGTTAATGGTTTCAACGGGGTCGACCGGAACATCGTCAAGTTCCGCCGCATCCTCGGCACCTTCACCGGTGGCCCTATCCCTCCCAAAAAGAAATTGCCAACTCTCGTACATGGGAAAAGCCTTCCCATTCATCCCTTTCGCCTTCGGATTAGACTACACATATTGAATGACATACATTAAGTGGGAGGTGAGAACAATTTGTGTAAGTGAAAATGGAAAATTAGAGAAGTTACCTTCTCATATTCTTTCCACACATCATCCGAATCCACTTGAATTGAATTAGTGGCATAGTTCCAACCGAACCCACTAATACGTGTGATGTCGAGAATTAAAGCATACATCTTCTTCCAATTTTTCACCTTGGACTCGATGTTGGGTACCGCTTTAAGCGTCGTTCCGGGCAATTTCTTTTTCAACTCCTTCTCAACCTCATTGAAAAAGCCCGGTTTGAAACCATTATGAGCTCTATACTTCTCGGAGATACACTCCATCATGGCAGCAAGTAGGCACTCCTCTTCCTTACGGCTCCACAGCTTACGAGCTTGTTTGTCCTTAGCACTTGATGTTTGCGATTGCGCAGTTCCTTCACGTTCCATTACGTTAGGTACCCTGATTTTAATAACGATGACAACATGACATATGTAATGTACTGACAAAATACGTAACTATTACATTGAAATAGTAAACACAATATTTGTTCCAATGGTTTAAGAATTCTACAAGCAAATACGATTACAATTATTACATAATCCAGTTACACATTTCCTATTGGCCACCCTCTTGATGAGCTAACCAACCGTTGTACATTTGGGTTGCCAAGTTATCCCTCATGTGGGTCCATTGGTTTGTACTTTCAAGAGTTTTAATGTACTCATCAGGTGGTACATTATGTAGGTTGGCCTGCTCCCACGCCGTGTATTGAGCCTCTACGGGTGTAGACACCCCAATCCGGACCTCGGAGAGTTTTTGTCTGCCCCGATGATGAAATAGAGGAAACGATACCTTTGCGAGCTTGAAAAAGGATCTCCCTAAGCCCAAAGAAAACCCAAAAAAAAACAAAAAACCTAAAAAGCCCAGACAAAGCCCAAACAAAGCCTGGACCATAGAAGAAGGCACCGTGCGGAGCGAGACTGGAGCGCACGGCACCTTGAGAATTCAAGTGACCGTGCGCAGCCAAAACTACCCCGCACGGCACCTTGAGCTAAAAGCTGACTGGCTCAGAAAACTGTCGGCCACGCCAGTGTGAGCCACAGCTGATGACTGGCTCAGCCAAAAATGCACTCGTGGCCCGCCCAGAAAATACCTCCACCATTTGAATTCAAAACCCTTGGCCATTTGCCTATAAATTGACCCCTCCAGTCAAGGAGAAAGGGCCCTTCTTTTGAGTCTCTCTCTTGCCTTTCTCTTGGCTCTCTCTTTATTTTCTCTCTCTAAGTTCTTACACCCACTTTCTTACTTTCACTTCCATTTCCAAGCCTTAAAGAATGTCATTCCCAAAAGACCTTCTTTAAGTGCTTTCACCCACTCCCCTCTCATTATTAAAGTTGATCCTTTATTAAGTTCAAAGTCGCATCACCCAAAATACCTAACCTTCGCTCACACCCATACTCCCTTTGTCTCATTCAACCTCCTCCATCAACATCCGTGACGATCCATCCACGTCCTCACACCAACGATCGTTGATCAAGCTCGAAACTAAAGGTACACACCTGGCGTTCTCCCATTGGCATTCGGCTCTGGTGGTTGCTGTAACTTTAAGGGTAAAGACGAGTTAGGCTCGACCAAAACCCACCTTTTATTCACATACGACAGTCTTTAGGTTCGGCTAGGATTCAACATCAAATCCTACCACACGCTCGGCATCGGCAGAAATTGAGGGGCTATTGTAATGGGCAAGCTTGGATCTGAGTTTTCCTCTGTTGTGGTTATCTGTATCTGCTGTTTACTGTTTCTGTTGCTCTTAAAATAAGACCATATCTACAAGCCAGGTTCTGGCTCTTTTAAAAGCTTTTCAAGATCATCCCAAAATGATCAAATATCTTAAAAACTACTTTAAAACCATGTTTTTGAAAAAGACAATGACATTTTGGGATGATCAGTCTGCCGTGAGGCTTCTGGTGAGTTTTCCAAAAGTTATACAGAGAAAGCAGCGAGCTAGATAGTGTTTTGAGAATGTGTAATACCGACGGCAGAGCAGTACCACGACGGCGTGTTGAGGTGGCAGCATATGTCGATATGCCGTGAGCAGTTTGTTGAGGTCCGATACCGCTAAGTGTTGTTTGTTTTCTCTGTTCACATCATTTTATCACTACTGTACAGACAGCACCACATGCACGTCAATGTGATATATTTCCCATGTCCCTTCCCCGCTATGTGCTTTATTGAAAGAGTTCGATGTTCCAAATGATATTGAAGATTCCCCCTTTTTGAAAACATTAAGTAGAGATCGGTTTTGCCGGGCGAATGGGGTGCTTTTTAAAGAAAAACCTTCCCCATTCGTAATGTGGCTCCCGAACCCAACATCTCAGCTTTTTCGCTAGACCAAAAGCCTTTTCCAAACAACTCCTCGGTTCCTCGGGTGACCCATCTCAAAAACTCGGGTGGCGACTCTTCGAGTTAGCGCTTTTCGGGCGCCGGGAGCCCACAACGGGATTGACCGCCATTGTGCGCTTAATGAGATTGTGGAGAAGGCAACAGGCAGTGACGATGCGACATTGAGTCCTAATGGGATAGAAAGAGTAAGATCTCAAAATCTCCCATTTCATCTTAAGCACTCCAAAGCATCTCTCTACGACATTTCTTGCTTTGGAGTGCTTCATGTTGAAGAACTCCTCCCGGCTCTGGGGCATGTGTCATTGCCTCCAAATATTAATGTGGTATCGTTGACCCCTGTAAGGTGCTAATATTCCCGACCCATTGGTGTAACCGGCGTCGGCGAGGTAGTAACGACCTACACATGAGATTAGTTGCCTTAAATGAGTACGTTTACACAATGGGGGAAGGATGTTCACTAATGGGAAGGTTTTCAAGGCACATACCGTGTGGCATTTTCAACCCGTGAGGCCTTACCAAGGCATTTTCAAGAACTCTTGAGTCTGTGGCGGAGCCTTCCCAACTAGACAACGCGTACACAAATTGCAGGTTACGACTACAAACTCCTAACACATTTGTCGCATAGTCGCCCTTCCGTGACCTATACCGTGCCTTATGTTCTGTTGGAGGGAGGACTGGTATGAAAGTACCGTCTAAAGCCCCTAGACAATTCTACGAGAAAGAAGAGAATTTATATTATCATTGATCATTTGTAATCAAATAAGTGCGTTACTAAAACTTAAGAATTTAAACATTTATGTACCTCAAACCACTTCCACCTAGCATCCGGCTCATTGGCAGGAATAGGCTCAGGATGATACCACAAGAACTTGTTAAGGCGCAATACCGCAATCAAAACTGTGTGGAAATGCCTACTAATTGTTTCCCTCGATCTCCAAAATTGTAAAATGGTTCGCCTATTCTTCGTATGGTGCGATAGGATCCACAAAAATATTACAACCTTCTCTACGACAGTGACATTCCTAGACGCCTCTAGCCCATTTGTAGTAAGTAAATGGCACAATGTCATAAATGTATGCCTATTTACCCTCAATTGGTAGTGGCAAGTCGTGTCACTCTGGCGCACCAACCTATTCAGTGCGTCTATTTGGTGTTGGTAATAATTAGGATTGGCACGAAGATGAGGCTTCTGTCGAACCGTTTGTCGATCCCTTTCGACAATCAAGTCCGTAATTAACAAGTATAGTTCAACAACGCTATTGACTACCGTCATCATACATAACACCACTAACAATTCCTTATGGTTTCTCTTCTTTCTTCGTTTACGGTTCGTTAGTCTTGCCATCTGTTTTACGACACCAGTTAAATAAGTGTAACTACGATAGTAGGAGAAATCCAAATTTAAGGCAACTTATACTATAGTCATTTTAAGGCAAATATGTACATGCAATATTACCAAATTCTTATTTCTATTTAAGTTAAACATACAAAACAGTCACAAATTGCACCAATTACTATTTGGACAAATCCCTATTGTCTCCAATGCCACCTGCTCACAAACATAAGGTAGGTAATTGCATATATTTAATTCTCTACTTTCATACTTGTATTTACGAGTTACGAAAGGATAATTATGAACTGTTATCTACCTTAATCACAAACATCTGTTCGTTATTAGTATATTTGCAACATGGATCCAGCCTTTTCAAGGGGACTATTAGACTATATAGATGACATAGGCACGAGAAAATGCAAACTACCTTGAAACATAAAGGATAGGGGACAATCTGTACATGAACAGCATTCAAAAGGGTCCTCAACTTGTGTTTAACAAATGGTATTCTATGAACAAGTGTAATGTATTTAATTCCGTCTCATAACAACGTAGTCCCCTACCGTTCAAAATTTGGATTCCATATGAGAGGTATCTAGTAAGACATACTAGATTCCTCTGTAATCAAATCCTTCTCCTTTTTGTCTATTTGTTCTCCTTTCCTTCACTCAAATTTTTTTTTATCTCTTATCCCAAATCCTTTCTTTTACAACACAATTCTCATTCAAATCGATTCTTATGAATTCTTTGTCTTCTACTTAATATTGACAGTAGCACCCTTTTCTTTCTTTTTTCTTTCTTTTTCCTTTTATTATCGCTTTGTCCAAAGTATAGTTGCAACATGTTGGCTTGTTGAATTTTTAAAGTTTCAAAATAATTACTACTCCTTACTTATCTATCAGCTTTACAGCATTTAATATGACAAGCTACAGGGAAACCATAACTGAATTAGAGTACCAGTACAGTAGTTGCAGTAGGGAAGCTAAATTAATTAATCATGAAACCTTAACCACAACCACGAGATAGTATTGAATACTGACTTTGCAGGCCAGGGCATTCACAACTAACCCAACCCAACCCAACTGCTGAAAGTGTTTTACTTTTCCCCAACAGAGGGAAACTCTGCATTTTTATTGACTGACCAAAAGTAGAGTAGAATTAGTAAAAGATAGGGTCATTATTATTAAGTTATGGCCTAGGAAATAATGCAATTCAAACAATTACGAACCACATAAGGATTCATCAGAGTTCTGCACAAATAACAGTCACAAAACAGACGAAACTGGAAGTTGAACATTGGTGAACTTTGTTGGAACTCACAAAATTCAAGCCATACAGTAGGCTGGGTTCAACTGGAAGTTGAACGTTCCTCCTAAAACAGACAATTCTCAACTCTAGTCATACATAGCAGTCAACTCCCCAAAAAAATTCACCAAAACTTTACTAATAAGGCAAAATGAAAAAATAGGCCAACATAGAAAAACGAATTAGGGCAGAATCATAATGTGGCATAATCATAAATTAGGTCAAAATCATAAAATAGGGCAAAATGAAATAAAAAATCATCAATAGGGCAACTCAGATCTCAGATCGCTATCTCACTGACGAGTGATATTCGGTTCTATATACAAATTTCCAGATCGCAAAAAATTCCAGATCGCAAAAAATCAAATCGAAAAAAAAAATATAAGGCAACTCAGATCGTTAACCACTGTCGTTACAGTACAGAAATGGCAAAACCAGATCGGCAACTCAAATCGTTAACCATATCGCAAAACCATCTGGATAGTACAAACATGGAGTCCAGAACCATACCTCAGCCCTTTCAAAGAAGGAAGGTCAGGACGTGTAGAGGAAGACAAGGTGGAGAGTAGAACCCGGTGGTGTACGGCGGTGGAGTCACTAGAGACTAGATCGGCGACCTCCTTCTTCTCTCTCTCTCTCTTCTCTCTTTCTCGTTCTGGTTCTAAAATGAACGAGGAAAACCCACAAAACTGAAAAGACAAAGGCAAAATAGTCAAAAGGCCACCCGAATTCACTAGCGACAGGGGTACCTGTCGTTAACTAATACGGGAAGAGCCGGAGATGGAATCCGGCTTCAGCTCAAATCCCCCTTCCATTTTCAACAGCCAAACACCGGAGAAGAGGGAGAGGGGGAGAACAAGTCAGGGGCCTTGGCAAATCCGGGTACAAATCCCCCATCCAAACAGGGCGTCATAGGTTTGGATTTGGCATCTACAGGCCAAATAATGATCTTTGGAGGTAGCCCGCTCCTATTGCAGGTGAACTCTCACTCAGCTCACCTTTTTCTGGTTTTTGCACATTCTGCTTTTACCTCAACACTGGGCTTAAGGCTATATCAGAGTTTCTTAATTGTCTTTTCACTCATGCAGTTGTGGCTGTCAGATAAGCTTGGGTTGATTGCAACCCCAGAGGCAAACTGGCCCCGCTTACCCGGGCGAATGCACCAGAGGGAGATGCTGTACCCGGAGATGACCACAGAGGAATGGTGCACGTTCATGAGCAAGATATCACCACAAGAAATCGTCTGGAGGCATGAAGCACTAGACATTCCGGATATGGCCCTAAACTCCACAGGTTTCGAAAGAATGGTGATTGCTGGGCTGTCCAGTTTCACATTCTACATCCCAGGCTGTATCCTTCGGCAGCTGGGGATAAGTCAAGGGTCAAACCGAGCTGGAATGGAGACCTTTCACACTCCCGCGTTCACTGCCCAAAACTTGATGAGGTATGAGCATAACTGGGGATTGAGGGAGCTTGGTGGAGCAGATCCGGATTTTAGCACAGAGCTAACAAACCATTATAAAGCATGGCTAAGAAGAGAGGTTATCAGAAGACAAAATGCAGACTTACTCTTGACACAACTCTAATGATCTAGAATAAAGTGTGAGCCTGTGAAGGCCTCTAGCATTTTATTATGTTTTTATGCTTTAACTGTTTTAGCCCTTATTCGGTTGTGGGTTTTGAGTAGTGTTTTTGAATAAAGGTAGAGAGAGAAATGATTGTGGAGAGAGATAAAAAGTAGAGAGAGATAGAGTGAAAAATGAGAGTAATGATTGAAAAGTTAGAGAGAGAAAAAGTAGAAAAGTTACTTTTTCAAAAATTTTGGGTTTGGAGTTCCAAACCGAACAAGGCCTAAGACTCTGCTCAGCTTGTATAAGAGAAATAGTAGTTTGAATAAAATTGAAAGATTTAAGCACTTTCCCCTCTTAGCTCAAGTGTTGAACGCCGCGCCACTTCGGACACTGAGATGCATCCTGGAACAACCATGAATTGAATTGATTGATTGTGACCGAATCTCACGGAGAGATTGCCTACGTATCCCTTTTCAAGGAATCAGGTAAAAACGTAGTTCAAGCTAAGGTTCGCTCGTGTATTTTGGCTCTCCTTTTGCGCTCTAATTTTTGCCTAGTACAGCCCTTTTGGGTTTTCGGCCAAGTGAGCTTTTGATTTTTTTTTTGCCTATTTATTTTTGCCTAAACCGCCTCCTTAGGTTTTCGGTTTAGCAGGTTTGCTCTAATTTTTACCTGGAACCGCCCACCCTTGTGGTTTTTGGCCCAGCGAGCTTCTCTCAAGGATAGTAACATTTGAGTTGATCCAGGTTGACCAGAGTGTTGAACTCCTTGCTGTCCAGATCAATGAGTTGAGCCACTCCACCCGAGAGGATGGTCTTGATAATATAAGGTCCCGCGCGCTCGGACGGAACTTTCCGCGAGGATCAAAGATGGGAGCCTGGATTTCCTTCGTTACCATATCCCTTTCGGCCAAATCGCGAGACTTCACGTTCTTGTTAAAGGCCCGAGCAATCCTTCGCTGATACCCCTGAACATGATACAAGGCACGGAGCCTCATCTCATCAAAGAGCATGAGTTCAACGAACCTCCCACTAAGCCACTCAAATTCCGTGAGTTCACATTCTGTCATGACCGTCAACGACGGCACCTCAAGCTCGATAGGGAGTACTGCTTCCATCTCGTAAACTAGGGAGTAAGGAGTTGCCCCTGTTGATGTTCGAATTGATGTTCGATACCCCCAGAGAGCTAGAGGTAGTTGCTCGTGCCAGTCCCTGGCAGACTATGCAGACTTCTTGATAATCGTCTCAATATTCTTATTAGCCACTTCAACTGCTCCATTTGTTTGAGGGCGATAGACCGTTGAGTGATGTATTTGGATTTCGAATTCTTCGAAAAGCTCCAAAACCCTGCCTTTGAAATGAGTCCCATTATCTGATACGAATGCTTGCAGAATGCCGTACCGATAGATAATGCTCTTCTTGATGAACTGAGCCACCTGAACCGCTGTTAGGGTTTTGTAAGACTCTGCCTCCACCCACTTAATAAAATGGTCTATCGCCACAAGAATAAAACGATGACCGTTCGAAGCAGATGGCCTAATCATGCCGATGACATCAATACCCCACATAGCAAAGGGCCAAGGTGCAGCCATGCCAAACAAATTGGAGGGAGGACCATGCATAAGATTGGCATGAATCTGGTACTTATGACAGCGGCGGACGTAATCCACGCACTGTGATTTCCATAGTGGACCAGAAGTAACCCTACCGTAAAATCTTCCTGGTGAGCACCACTCATGTGAGGACCACAGACTCCCTCATGAATCTCCTCCATTATCCTGGTGGCTTCAGCACCGCTGACACAGAGCTTATGCATTCCACAATGGGATCTCCTGTACAGCTTCCCTCCACAAATGATGTATTGGGCCGCTAATCTCCGTAACGCGAGTTCATCCTTTTTAGAGGCCTCAGCCGGATATTCACGCCTTTCTACGAAGTTCCATATGTCATGGTACCAAGGCAGGGCATCATTGACATCATCGATAGCGCTAATATACTAATAAGCAGGGCAGTCCCGCTGTTCAATCAGGATAAAACGGAGCTTGACGCCCAACGGAAGTTCAACCATGGAAGCTAAAATTGCCAAGGCATCAGCAAATTGATTTTTCAAGCGGGGAATATGCGTGAAAGTTACCCTGTTGAAACGAGGAATAAGATCTTCCAACTCCTGATGGTAAGGCTTCAATTTTTCTTCACGAACTTTTCAGTCCCCATTGGCTTGAGATACAACAAGATTAGAATAGCCGATAACCTCGAGGTTTTCAACACCGAGAGTTAGTGCGGCTTCCATGCCAACAATACAGGCCTCATATTCTGCTTGGTTATTAGTGACATCGAAATTCAGTTTAAACGCAAGCGGAATATGGGAACCGTCGGGTGTTACCAACAAAACACCGATTCCATATCCTTTCTGATTGGCCGCTCCATCAAAATAGAGAGTCCACACATCTTCTACAACTGTTAACACTGCCTCATCTGGGAAAACAAAGTCTGAGTCCTCCGGCCCATCGACGGGATGATCAGCCAAGAATTCTGCCACTGCCCGTCTTTTGACGGATTTCCTCGTGACATATTCAAGATTGAATTCTGCCAGCAAGAGCAACCAACGTGCTAACTTACCAGTAAGCACTGGTTTCTCAAATACATATTTGAGAGGATCCATTCGAGAAATCAACTTCGCTGGGTAAGCCAACATGTAGTGTCTCAATTTCTTGGAAGCCCAAACAAGGGCCCAACACATTTTTTCAAGAGCGGTGTAGCACTCTTCACATCCCACCATTTTCTTACTCAAGTAATAAATGGCCTTCTCGACTCCCTTATCTCCTTCCTGAGCTAGCAAGCATCCCATAAAGGAGGGATTTATAGGCAAGTAAAGTATCAAGGGCTTCCCATGCACTAGCGGCATCAACACCGGAGGGTTCTGCAGGAAATTTTGAATTGACGTGAAAGCCACCTGACACTTGTTTGACCATACAAACGGGGTGTCTTTCTTGAGTAGACGAAACATCAGCTCACAAGTTAAAGTCAACTTGGCAATGAATCTGCTGATAAGCTGAACCTTCCCTAAAAAGCTCCACACTCCCTTTTCAGACTCTGGTGGCTTCATCTCAAGAATTGCCTTGATCTTTGACGGGTCGACCTCTATTCCACGAGAGGTGATCATGAAGCCGAGCATCTTGCCGGCTGTGACTCCGAAATTGCACTTCTGTGGATTGAGCCACATACAAAATTTACGGAGCCTCTCGAAGAACTTCCTAAGTACAGGAATGTGTCCCTCTCGAGTTTTAGACTTGGCAATTATATCGTCCACATAGACTTCAACTTCTTTGTGCATCATATCATGCAGGATGGTCGTAGCAGCCTGTTGATAGGTAGGTCCAGCATTTTTCAACCCAAATGGCATGACCAAGTAACAGTAAGTCCCCCATTTAGTGATGAACGTGATTTTCTCACGATCTTCTGGCGCCATAAGAATCTGATTATAGCCTGAAAAGCCGTCCATGAACGAAAGCAAAGCATGCCTTGCGGTATCATCCACAAGCACGTTGATATGTGGCAAGGAAAAATCAGCTTTGGGGCTTGCTTTGTTTAGGTCCCTGAAATCGACACAGACTTGGATCTGACCATTCTTTTTAGGAACAGGAACAATGTTATCCACCCAAGTAGGATATTGAGAAACCATGAGAAAACCAACGTCAATCTGCTTGGTGACCTCGTCCTTGATCTTCTGTACCCAATCCGGCCTTATTTGCCTAAGCTTCTGTTTGACAAGCTTAGCATCTGGTAACAGGGGAATCCGATGCTCCACTATCTCGGGATCGATGCCAGGCATGTCTTGATGAGACCATGCGAAGACATCACTATGCTCAGTGAGCAACCCTATGAAGTCACGATGCTCCTCTGGTGAAAGCGTGGAGCCCACTTGAACCATTCGGGGATCGTACTCATCTTTCAAGTTTATAGAAACTTCTTCTTCTTTTAATGGCTGAGCATGCCTTTCGTCTTCCCTTTCAATGAGGGCATGGATTTCCTTGGGAATATCCCCATCGAAATCTATCCCTTCATCGTTAGGGTCAACACAGTTTATATAAAGATCATGCAAGTAGTCAGAAGATGAGTCATTCATTTCACAAAACCCCTCAGGGTTGCCAAGTACAAGAGAATCAAACTCAAAGTAAAAGCTATGACGTGGAGGGCCCAGAGGCACAAATTCCGACTCAGAGCTAGATTTAGACGACTCACTGGACTCAGACTCAGACGTAGACTCAGATTCAGATGTGTCATCAATGCAAGTTAAACGTGGCTTGAAAATGTTATTTTTAAGGCTGCCCTTGGCCTCCATGATGAGAGATGTGGGATCCTCGAGGGCATCGGACCCGAGCATGAGCACTTCAGCCTCTTCAGCTTCCTCAGCCAAACCCACTTGGGAGAATTCATGAAACATCTGCTCCAAACTCCCCTGATCGAAAGTTCCCAGCCAGGCAGTCTTCAACTTTGGCTGATTAAGCTTCCTTTTGAATTCCGCCTTTGCCGGCTCCTCATCACTAGATGACCAGGTGTCATTAGCAAAGACTTCAAAATGAGGCAGCAGCTCCCCAGTCTCAGCATCGATAAACGGCTCAGCCTGTCTAGTGTAAGCAGTGTTCCGGACTTCTTGCACGAAATAGCTGTCAGGATCACCATAGAGAGTACGAGGTTTTCCTGTACATGTCCTTCTTTTGGCATCTTCGGCAGAGGCAACATACCCCAAACCAAAGCGGCCCTCACAGGAAGGAAAGGTAGGGAACTCCGGGATTCCTTGTTGGCGAATCCCTAAACCCAGACCAGGAAAGAAAGACATCCTCCTCATAATGTCCATTGCGACAGAGCCAATGATGAAGTCCCCGTCCACACTGATAGCCAAAACAGAACCAGAGGTGTCGAACAAGAAACCCCCAAGGTCGACGTCTTCTTCACCATGTAAAATCCCCAAAACGGGAGTCCCATCTTCTTTGAGCGGACGAATACCTAAATCTCCACACATGGAAAAGGTGCCTGTGGAAGTCCCAGAATGACTTTTTGGTGGAGGGTTGATGGCACAGCCATGATGTCTGAACGATGGAGCTATGGCCTGCCCAACAGCAGGTTGAAGGTAGCGGGAATGTCAACAACATGGAACTCAACGTCCATTTCAAAACCCTCCGCATCGAGCTTGAGCATTAGAGTGCCCTTGACCATGCAACGTGTCCCGTCATATGCTTTGACAGCCAAATTGGAGGGCGCAAAATCCTTCTTGGCCAATCCCAAACGATAAGCCACCCTCATAGGGCAAACATTGATAGCTGAGCCGTTATCAATGAGGACGGTAGAAACTCAGAGTCCTCGGCATTTGACGGTAATATGCAAGGGGCGATTGTGATCGACCCCTTCAACTTGTAGGTCCTTGTCAGTAAAGATCACAGTGTGCTTGGAAGTAGGCGGGAGAATGAGAGATACCATCGCCTCAAGTGTGACGTCAACTTGGATCTCGAGGTGAGAGAGAGTGTGGCACAACTTCTGACGGTGCTCACGGGAGGAACAGATTAGCCCCCAAATTGATATAGTAGCGGAAATCCGCTTTAGCTGTCGTTGAACCAGATCAGCAGCTGGTGAACCAGTTGATGCCTCGAGAGGTGCAGACCTTGGGAAAGCGATGGGCTCGTTCCTTTGGTTAGAAGGCTTGGACGAACTTCCAGCTTGCAGATTAGCAGGTTGAAAAATTCATCCACTCCTCGTAACATTATGCACGCTCCCCGAAGAAGGCACGACCTGAGGATCTTCATTCACATCGCAGAGATCAGCAGGGACTTCCCCCAGTTTACGTTTCCCTTTATCAGTGGTTGTTATAGATTCAGGTACTTCCATGTCCAACCCCAAGTCTTCAGCCAAATCTTCCATCAGGAGTGAGTCCTAGAAACTCAAATCCGTGACCGCCGCCACTTCAATAACGGGCTCCGAATTGGCCATAAATGGAACATCCCACAGTCCACCTTCTGCCAAGGATTGGTTAACTGCCCAGACTTCGATCCCTACCTGAATATCAACTACCTCATCAACATCCCACAGATTGGCTAGTGGAACGAGGTCTGTAACCATAATGCTACAGTCCCTGTTACTGGGATAGGGCACATCAGGGCACGGGAGTTCCTCATTTACAATGTAAGAGCAGGGATCATGATCAGCATTACAGACTGAATCGATGATCGAGCTGAAAGTGGATACATGGTCTCCCAGAACCTGAGGGTCTTCCTGAACCAGGTCATCTTCCACGTAGTGTTGCATATAATCCGGTATAGCATAGCTTTGAAGAGGGTTAGGATCCAAATCCATGGGGTCCTGCCAAATCGGCTCGGGGTCCCAGTTATACTCTTTTTCAGGGATGACAGATTCAACCTGCTGAAAAAGCATGTATAAGGAGAAGCCATCCAATGGATCAAGTAATGCTGCTTCCTGGCCGGCCATCCAACCATCATACCAGGCTGGGTCAAACGGGAGATACTCAGGCTGCGGTGGGAACCCATCCAGTTCAAGCCTGACCACTCGTTGATCAATGGGGTGGCATAGTCCATGTTATCAGCCATGGCCCATTCTGCAGCTTGCATGTCGATTTCTGGAGGAGATACAGTGGTTTGAAAGTGGTCTGTCATACTGGAAGATGGGTTAGGATCCGTTACGTTGAAGTATGGACTGTCGAGAGAAGAGGCAGAATTGAGTTGCACAACGGGGATTGACTGATGGAAAAGGTCACTGATAAATGCACTGAGGACAAACGCCCCATTCTGCAACCGTCCCAGAGGTACATCAGAGTCAATAATCTGGCCTTCCTTTACACATATGTACAAAACTTCGGCACAAGATTTGGATGGAGAGGATACAATCGGCTTGGGTTGATCTGTTGAGACTATCTGGCTAGTGGGGTCAAATGTGGTAGAGTTGGGGTTGATTCCAGTGGAGCTAAGAGATATTTGGCTGATATGTGGGACAGCTTTATGGTTGGGCATGGAGTTAGAGAGGATGTTTGGCTTTTGGGATGGTGGAGGTGGTGCCTGGAAAGTCCCCTCATCTATGAGATCCTGAATCGTATGCCGGAGGCAGAAACAAGAATCTGTAAGATGACTGGCTCCCTGATGGTAAGCACAGTACAGGTTGGCTTTGAAATTTGCCGGGGGATTTTTGGGTAAAGGGGTCGAATCAAGGGGCTTCAGATGCCCTGACTTGACCAACTTCTCCAAAACTGAGGACAGAGGTGCCTCGATTGCGGAGAAGCTGCGGGGCTGACTGCGAGGCCGGTTGTTCTGCGGTGTTTGCACTTGGTTGACATCAGAGATGTGGTTAGCAGTGTTGGAGGAAGTGGCGTTAGTGCCACCAGTTGCTGTATTGGAATAAGTTCCTCCCCCGAAGAGTGCATTGGTGTTCCCAGAATAAGCATGAGGCTTTGCTTTTTGTTTTTTTTGTTTTTTGTTTTTTTTGTTTTTTTTTTTGGGGGGTAGACCGTTCTCCCTTTGAAAGTATCCCGCTCTGTAGTGCATCCTCGATGGCCAGACTAGAGTCGAAAAAGGTTTCAAAGTTAGCAGACGCTTGAGCCAGAACCAGGTGCCTAGCCGGCTGGAGGTTACGAGAGATGATGCGGAGTTGATCCTTTTCACTAGGGCGCTCAGTCATTAGTGCTGCCTTAGCCCTCCACCTCTTGACGAAGTCAGCGAAAGACTCTTTTGCTTCCATTTTGGTGGATTCCAGTTCCTGAGTTGTCATCTTCAACTGGGAATTATAACTGTACTGCGAAATAAACGCAGTCCCAATGTCCTCCCAGGTCCTCCTTTTAGCGATATCGAGTGACAAAAATCAATAAAAAGCAGGGCCCGAGAGGGTCTGAGGGAAGAGCTGTGACATGGCCTCAGGCTCGACTGACAAAAGCTTTATGGCGGCATGGTAACTGTAAAGGTGAGTCCTGGGGTCGCCACTTCCAACAAACTTTGCCAAGTCCGGCATTTTGAACTTTTCAGGAAGTTTAGCATTGGGGTACAGGCAGAGATGATCCAAGTCAATCCCACCAGCCTTGACTTTTTTCGCTTTGGAATCCCGTCATGCATGTCATGTGAAATGAAAATACTGATTATTAAGGTATAAGAACTTGAAAGTGTGCATTTGAGTTTATGAGATTGGGAAAAAAAGTGACTCCTACACTACTACAATAAACCATAAAGATCACAGCAATTGGCCGTGATTGTAAGTTTTCCATCACACTCTTGCGACCGTGATAGATTTGGGTGTGATTGTAAGTCACTCTCTTTTATCACGGTTATAAACCGTGATCGTTTCTCTTTTATCACAGTTATAAGCCGTGATTGTTTCTCTTGGGCGTGTCACTTTAGATCACGGTCTATAACCGTGATTGAAAGTTCAAAATAATCACACCATAAACTGAGATGGAAAATCATTGAGCGTGATCTTTTCTTTGTGTCTATTAGACTTTCTTTTCTTGTCATTGCCAAGTTTCGAACCCATGCACCCTTGGTTGATTTTCCAAACCCTTACCACTAAGCTAGCCAAGAACTTCTGTTAAAATAGGAAAACAAAAATATTTATACTTTCCTAAAGTGAAAAAACTTTTTTTTTTCCTTAAAATTTGCTGAATTTTTTGAAATACAATTAACATGATATAGATAAATTTTATGAAAATTATCACAACCTGCAAATTGTAACGTTATGGACCAAAGTTCTGAATATCGTTTTGGATATGGTACAAGAATATTTGTCACTGGAACGGTAAGTACCGGTACCGGTATGTTACCGGGTACCGTTTTGGATTTATCGTTAAAAATATAAAATATATATACATTTAATTATAACCTTGTTTTTCGTTACATAAATTCCTGTTAGACTATTACAATTTTAAAAAATCCAGTTAACATTTATTTTTAATATTCAAAATACTCCAACTTTCTCTCTTGCCACGTGTTGTTGATCCTCATTATTCGTGGGTTCAAAACCACTGGTTTTTGGTTTTCCAATCCAACTTTACTATTTTACTAGGGAGCAGATGAATGGTTCAAAGCCCATCAAACAAACTTCCTTCTCTCTCTCGGTGACCTTCTATTCCTACAGTCCTGCACACCAACTTATCTCCAAAATGGAGAAAAATGTTCAGAAAAAAGGATCGATCAAGTCGGAGAAGAACAGTTGCTTCACCCACGGCAACAGTTGCTTCACACCGGAGAATGTTGCTCCGATCTTCTTTTTCAAAGTCCTTAAACGGCATCGTTTTTCTTACATAACTTTTCGAAACCCGCCTAAATGAGTACTAACCCGCCCACATGAAAATTCAGATCACACGCCTAAATGGGTAGGCTTTTTATCTCGCCGCAAGAGTGAGATCATTTATATCGCATTTTTTCGCGCTAAAGTTTTTTTATCACACTACAAGGGTGAGATCTTTTCTCTTTTATCTCGGCACAAGAGCGAGATCTTTTATCTCATTCTTTTTCGCCCTAAAATCTTTAATCACGCCACAAAAGTGAGATCTTTTCTCTTTTTTATCACACCACAAGGGTAAGATCTTTTCTCTTTTATCTCGCCACAAGAGTGAGATCTTTTACCTCATTTTTTTCTACCCTAAAATCTTTGATCATGCCGCAAGGGTGAGGTTATTTTTCTTTTATCTCACCGCAAGAGCGAGATCTTTTATTCCGCGCTAAAACCCACTTTTTATCTCAGTTTTGGACTTAAACTGTGATAAAAAATTTTAAGCACCACTTTTTATCACGCTTTCACTGAAAACCGTGATCTTTGTGAATTTCCTTAGTGTGATATATATCTATTATTGTAGTAGTGCTAGTAGGAGTTTAAACCATTGGCCACATAAAGCGAGACAACAATCTATAACGATCCTAAGCAAAAGCAGAAAGTTTGATGTTGGTAAACGAAGGAAGTGGTTCCTAATATGCTAATGAGACTATTGGCCACTATATATAGCTCCTAGTAGAAAGCTATTGGTTACTGAAAAAGTGATTCTTAGTAGAGGGTTACTGGCTATCGAGGATGGAAAATATCAAAATATTATTAGACCAAGTTTATATGACGGGTATAAAACATTTGTTGCTCCGATTCTAAAGAAATGATGGGTCTAAAACATTTATTGCTTTGATTCAAAAGAAAGACCCAAACTCATCTTGTGAGTTTAGTAATTAGGAATATTTGTTGTCTCGATTGACTTTATAACATATGGGTTCAATGTTGCCTTATTTTAATATGGATCATAGTATACGTATTAAATCCGAAACATATATATTGCCTCAAATCGATGTTGCTTTCCGTGAAAAAATCGGATCGTTTCTCGGTTTTCTATATTGCCTCGAATCGATGTTACTTTCACTGAAAGAATTGAATAAATTCTATAGATCCAGAATTTATGTGTTGCCTCGATCGGAAATATAAGGACAATGTTTGCTTAATGAGTCCTTAACATTAATTCTTTTTATAAGTCCCTCAGAAAATTGGCATGCTAGAAAGGAAAAGTAAAATGCTATATGCATACATGAGATTAGTGTGCAGGCTAATTGTAAAACATCAAGGAGTTTGGGATTGGAGCCTATAAATTAGTCATTACAGTGAACACCTAACCTTTGTGATTGGAGATCCCATGAAGAAGGTTCAATGGGTAATAGCGAAATTAACTATAGGTTGACTAGAAACATCACGAAATTTTTATTGAGGGGTTGTACACACCCCAATCCAGACCTCAGAGAATCTTTGTCCACCCCGATGATGAAATAAAGGAAACGGTGCCTTTGTGAGCTTGAATAAAGGATTTCCCTAGCCCAGATAAACCAAATAAACCAAAAACCCAAAAAGCCCAGAAAGCCCAGAAAGCCCAGAAAGCCCAAAAGCCTAGAAAGCCCAAAAAGCCCTGGACTGGACCTACAAACGCCGCGCGGGGCACTCTTACATCGCACGGGATATTAAAATTCATTATACCGCGCGCGATCATGATGTGTACCGCACGACATTTCAGGTAAAGTTTTGACTGGCTCAGAAAGCTGTCAACCACGCCAATTTGAGCCACAGCTAATGAGTGGCTTAGCCGAAAGCACACTTCTGGCCCGCCCAGAAAATACCTCTACTATTTGAAATTCAAAATCCTTGGCCTTTTGCCTATAAATAAACCCTTCACTCAAGGGAAAGGGGCTCCCCTTTCTAGCCTTTGGCATTCTTACTCCATAACTTTTCTCTCTCTAGCTTTCATATCCATTTTCCATTTCCAAGCCTTGAAGATGTCATTCCCAAAAGACATCATTTGAGCACTCTCATCTACTTTCCCATTCATTATTGAAGTTAGCCTCTTACTAACTTTAAGACATCATCCCTCGAAATACCTGACCCTCTCTCACACCTATTCCTTCCTTCTCTCATCTAAGCTTCCTCATCTACATCCTTCACCATCCGTTCTCATTTTGCATCATCCATCCTCGATCAAGCTCAAGACCGAAGGTAAAAAGCAAATTTCCTTGGGCTAGGCTCAGTTCTGGCCCTGAGGGGAACTTTTCTGTTATCAGATCTAACCCCTTTTGGTTGGATTTTGACTTAAAAATCATTTTTAGAAAACAAAGCAGCTACTGTGCTAAGAATACCATGCTGTGCGGCTATTCATTAGGTCGCGCGGCATAGTAAGCTTCAGCGCACGGCATTTCAGTTACTGGTGCCTTCTTAGTCAGGCTGTCTGGACCTGGGTTGTTACTTGTTGGGACTGTCTGTGTCTGTTGTTCATTGTCTTTATCTTTTTTTTTTAATAAGATCATATCTACAAGCCATGTTTTATCTAATAAATAAGGTTTTCTAGATCATCCTGAATGATCAAATACATCAAAAATTTTGTGGCCATTGTTTGAATAAATGGTAGTCTTTTGAGATGATCTGGCTGTCAAATAAATTCTGATGAGTCTTTAAAACAATGTGCGACTAAAACAATGTACCAAGTGATGTTCTGAATGCTTTAGACAGTCTGACAGCAAGACAGGTACCATGCGCGGCATACTGAAGGGCCACACGCGGTATTATGGTGTGCCATGTATGAAGTGACCACGATCCAGACAGCTTGACAAGTGGTCTTCCATTCATCTGCACCATTCTTATCATTTCTGTACAGATAGCACCACGCACACGCCAATATGATATATTTCCCATGTCCCTTCCCCGTTATTTGCTTTTATTAAAGAGCTTAATACTCCGAATGGTATTTGAAACTTCCCCTTTCGAAAACACTAAGCAAAGACCGGTTTCACCGGGCGAGTGGGGTGCTTTTTAAAGAAAAACCTTCCTCATTCGTAACGTGGCTCCCGAACCCAAAATCTTGACGTTCTCGCTAGACCAAAAGCCTTTTACAAACGAGTTCTCGATTTCGCGGATCATCCATCTCAAAAATCCGGGTGGTGACACTTCGAGTAAGCGCCTCGGGCGCCAGGATCCCACAAGAGTATTCCCTAGTCCCATTCCTATGTTAATGGTGATCTTTATTATGACACTTGAGGAAGAGCTTAGTTCTGAATGAGTCCAAGACAGATATTCTATGGGGTATCAGTCTCTGAAAGTCTCACTTAAATGGGTGTGGTAATGGCCGGGGTCGCTGCTGTGGGAATATAAGCTACACCCTAAAGACACTCGTGAAACAAGATACATGTGCACGACCCTAATGCGCAAACTAGGCTAGAGCCAAAGTGAATTGCCTATACTATGTGTGGAGTAAGAAGAAGTTTGGCTCAAGGACCCAGTTCAAGAGTCAGTTCACTGTGGTGCCTTCAAACGGAACTTACTTACACTAAGTGTTAGGTTCAAACCCAAAAAATACGTACACCCATTGCGCAATAAAAATGCTCTTGTACACTGTTTATATTTCAATCTATTAAACTTTAGTACTCCTCAGGGCCGGCCCAGGGATAAACCCCGCAAGCCCTCAGGCTTGGGTAACCCCCGGGCTGGGGCATCCCAAAAAGAAAAAAAATTATGTAAGATATAAATATAAACAAGCTTCCATATTTGTCGCAAGGCATACGCTTGGTTTTGTGGGCAACGCATGTTGTCAAAGTTGTAGAGGTTCCAGGTCCAAATCCTGGTGCTCCCCAGTGTGATGTTCCCTTTTTAATCCAAAAATCTGGACCAGGGAAATCACTTTCCCTTTCTTTATTTTTTTTTTCCCCACGGTGGACTCTCTCTCTCTCTCTCTCTCTCTCTCTCTCTCGTTCTCACTCTCTCGCCATCTCCCTCTCTCTGGGATCTTCTTCCTCACCCGAAACCTTGTAGGTCCCACCCGTGCAATACTGTAGGTGGAAAAAGTCAGATTGTTACTTGAACAACACAGATTTATCGCGGCTGCACGTGGTGTTTGATCGGAACCCTACTGCCTTCGCCTGAACCCTAATCTGCAAGACAGACAAGGGGTGAGCGAACCTTTGCCTCTCGTGGCAAAGGCCCTCCGATGCCTAAGTTAGTATCACGTAGTGTATCAAACCCTAATTATCAGTAGGTAGGTATAGAATGAATGCAACGTATTGCGTACCTTTTGCCTCTAGATTTACCTCGTATATATAGACATACGCTTACTTGCTATCCAAGTATCCTTATTGCCCTAGGTTTCCTATCTCTTATAGGAAACCCGGCCTTCGTAGGGATCTTCTTGCCCTATGAACCGAGTCCCTTACTCATAGGACCTCTCTTCTCCATGGGACTTGTTCCATAATAGGACTGTCTCATCACTTACCCTAACTGGATATTGAATACTCCTTCCGGAACATTGCTTCCGCCTTATCTTTTAAGGTTACCTTTCTTAAATTGACTCTATCTGTCTGGCATGCTCTTTGCCGAACAGACTGTACCTAATGACTATTGTTTTTCAGTAAGAGGTTTGTACTGCCGAATAGCTGGTATGACTCTAGGACGTCTCATGTCCCTGTATCTAGACAGTCCCCTATTCGGCATATATTTCGGATCGCCGGTCCTTATCGTCTTGGTGCCTTTCATCACTTTTCTCATTGCATACTTCCTATCACGTGTTCGGCATTTGACTATGCCTGTTCCGGAATATCATCCGACAATTGCTCCCCAGCTTTGCCCAATGGAACTGTTCGGGGCGTTGGGTAAAGCTTCTGAAGAACGAACCATAGGCCGAGCTTTTCGAAGCCCCGTGCAGATATAGTATTGATGACCATCAATGTTTTTGGCGGCTTAGTTTCAATGATCTTCTCGAACCAAGGACTCCTCATGGCATACTTCGTATGCCTCGCATTTAATTCGAATTGACGTTCGAATCAGACGGCGTTAAAATGGCATCCCATTAAACCCCTTGATCCATTTACTTTTTACCTAACGGAGTGAGAGGAGATGTTCTGTCTCCAGCTTTCACCCTTAAACCCCAAAAAAGGTCTTTTCGGGTTTTTCAATAATAAACTCAAACCGCCTCCTTCTCTCTCTAGAACCCAGGTGAAAGCTCTGTTTCTGCCATCATCACCGTCTGCAGTTTCCGGTCGTACCTCGAGCGACCATTGTACTCATCGTAAGATCTCTCATTCCTTCTTCTCTTCGTGTTCTTCTTCTGAGATCTTCGTTCTCAGATTCCGTTGTGCTTAGGGTTTCACCCGTACCCGCTTTCTGCTTTCATTTCGTTCATAGTTTCCTTCGAATTCATCCATGGCGGATGAAGGTGATAGTGGCCCCAAACCAGGGAAATTTAGGAAACTCTGTGAGACTCCGACCGCATTAGCAGCTTTTAGGACTGCGTACAATGTACCAGATGACGTGGGGCTCGAACTCGCCCCTTTAGGTGCAGAAAGAAATGCTGGGTCATGGGATAGAACATGTATCCCTATTGTTGCCATTGTAGAGGGTGGAGTTCGATTCCCCCTCGACCCATTGCTTCGTCGGGTGTTAAATTGGTATCGTCTTACGCCCATGCAAGTTTCTACTAATTTTTTTAGATTAGTAATGGGGATTGTAGCTCTGAATAGGATCCTAGGAACCCAAATAGGAATCTGGGACATTCAATGGTGGTATAGCATCGTTCTAAACCCAATTACTTCAAAGTAAGAAAGGCAGAAAAGCGCCTCGTGCTGAATTTGCCAGATTCTGCTCATGATCACGAGATGGATTTCCTTTATGTTACTGGAGCTTTTGAACCAATGGGGGAGGATGGCCAAGTAGTGGGCTTCCATTGCCCCCACGAATGGGGCTACCCACGTACGCTCTTCATTTTCATCTTTGTAACAATTCTTTTGTTGTCGCATCCCCGATGCATTTCTCTAATATTTAGTACGTTTTTCCTTTGCTTTGTCAGCTACAAACGCCAACACTCGACCACGAAGGGAACCAAGCTACCTCCGAACAGCTGATATCAATAAAAATTTAAAATACAAAGGGGAGCCTGGTACCCGTTTTGCTGGTTAGGGTCGTGATGCTGATGTTCTGTTAGGGTACGACCCAGCATATAAGGGTTTCATCGACAAACGGCTCGCGAATCCAAGCACAAGTGCTACATCCACTTCATCTGCTCCCCAGACCAGGAATCAAAGATCCAATTCAGGAGTCACGATTGCCGGCCAGCCGGGGAAATTCCTATTTCGGAAGGTATTCCTCTCCCACGATTAGTCCTTAGGAGATCGACACAGCGCCAAGCTTCTTTGCAACGCCAACCCGAACAGGTGGTTGTTGAACGTGACACCAATCAATCATCTTCCTCCGGTTATTCTCCATCGCCACCACTCTCGGGTACGATGACTCGACAACCCCTGAACCTCAGCACTCTACTGACTGTGTCCTCTCGAGGACGTGGTGCCTCCAACCGAGCACCATCAACTGGCCAGGCACTACCACCATGACGTCGCACGAGGAGTAGATCCACACAATCCTTTTCTCCCCGGGAATGCGACAGTTCCCTAGAGGTTGAAACTGCTCATCGGGACAAGCGTCCTAGGAACCAAGGGGCTTCAAATACCATAGCACAAGCTGCTACGTCTACTCTGGAAACTCCTTCCCCGAGTACCCAACTACCTCCTGAAACCTGGGCCCCTCAACTCATAAGGGGTGACCGTCAGGTAAACATTGGGGACAGTGCAAGCTCTTCGAAGACCGCACTGGCCCTAGCACAAGGTTTATTGCTCCATGTTGACATGCAGAAGGAGTCTTCGTCTCCCTCTGATCGGCTCGTGTCCACTGGGCTAGTCAGTGGAATCAAGGTAATATAACTATCCTCGTAATCCTAGATTTTATGTTTAATTGAGATGATTTAAGTACCTAACATTCAATCTGTTCCTGATGTTCACTTCAATTCATTCAAAAAATGGTGACATTGGGGCAGAAGATGCAGGAGGTCGAGGCTGGGAGGAACAGGCTGCTGAATGATAATACTAGGATGCTTCGAACAATTTCGAGGTTGGAGAGTGATAGGGACAAAGCTAAGTCGGAGTGTGATGAGGCTAAGGGAAAGCTTGAGGTGGCCGAAGGCAGCCTCAATCAGGCCCTTGGCGAGATTGATAGTAGCAAAAAAGCTGCTTACAAAGATGGGTATCAAAAGGGCTTTGACGAGATGACAGCCAGCTATGTTGAACAGATGCCAGCAGTACAGGATCAAATCTGGGCTGCAGGCTGGGAAGTGTGTTTAACCAAAGTTGGGGCTGCAGATGACTGCCCTTTATGGGTAGACAATGACCTGCCAAGCCACCGTGCAGCTCGTTCGGATGAGGCCCCAGTGGATAATGTTGATCAAGAAATTGACGACTTCACAGATGCTGATGAAAACATTGAAATGGAGACGCAAGAGGTTCTAACTGAACAACAAGGTGCTCGTCTCGAAGAGGCAGATGTGCAGACAACAACGAATAATCCAAGCGTCTTGGGGGAACAAGTTGCTGATGGTGGTATCAATACTGAAACAATTACTGAGGCTTCAAGCGAGGTCCTACCCGAGGTCCAAAATTTGGACTAGATTTGGTAAGTCGTCTTTCATCCTCCCAAACATTTTGGCATAGTTTTAGCAGGTCCTGCGTGGCCGTAGTTCTTAGCCTTGCATGGCATCAGTAAATTTAAACTTTGATAATACAGGTATTCGACCCTGTGTGGCAAAACACTTTTTTGTGTGGTGGCCGTTTTAAGGCCCAATCATTTTGCTCGGCCCTTCGTGGTCATAAATTCTCATTGGTATCTCATACCTTTTTTGTTCTGAGTGGATATGTTTGGATGCATACATTCATACAAGTTTGTTCATACTTGTGTGTTCCAAGTTTCCCATACTTGGCCTATCTAAATTTCTTATTTAGATAGTTAATGCACACCTGAGGTCATAGGCATATCAAACATAATATCGTTATATTTTCACCCAAGTTTTTTCATACTTGGAAAATTCAAGTTTTGTCATACTTGGTAAGTCTCTCGTACTTTTATTACGTATGTTCGTACGTTGCAAGGCTTGCATAGTCATGTCTTATTATGTCCATGACTAAGTATTCCTCGTAGCAATTTGTGCATATATGTGTATGCAGTACAAGTATATTCATACTTGTATAATTTTAAGTGTTTCGTACTTAAAAGGAAGTTTCTTGTACTTAAAAGGTTGATACGTTCATTCATACGTACCGAGTTTATTCGTACCCATTGCCTGCTCCCCAATACGAAAAAGGAAAAATAAGGCCATTATTCATATTCATAGATTAAAACAACCATAAGTCATCAAGAAACAAAATTTCTGAAAGATCAATATATTGCAGAAGATGCGATTTTATTCATAATCTTAGAAACTCAGGGGATCATTATGCGTACCCCGTGCAACTAAAAAATGAAACACAAGAGAATTTTATTCATAATTCCCACACAATCACATAATCCTAAATAGAATAATTAAAATAAACGAAGTCTTTAAACAAAGTACTTCCTTAAATTATGGACATTCCAAGGCCTCGGCACTGGGTTCCTATCCAAGTCCGCCAATCTATAGGCCCCAATGCCCACAATTTCAGTCACTCGATATGGGCCTTCCCAATTGGCCCCCAACTTGCCTTCGTTTGCTACCTTGGTGTTGCCAAGCACCCTTCGTAGCACAAGGTCCCCAACACCAAATTCTCGGGGATGAACATGCTTGTTGTAATTTTTCATTAGCTGCTCCTGATAGGACGCAAGATGCACTAGGGCCCTTTCCCTCCTTTCCTCGGCAAGGTCGAGCTCGATTTCAAAGGCCCTGTCATTCCCCCCACTTTCAACTAATGCAGTCCTATTGGTGGGGAGACCAACCTCCAATGGAATGACTGCCTCTGTGCCATAAGCCAAAGAATAGGGGGTCTCTCCCGTAGACCTCCTAGGTGTTGTTCGGTGTGCCCATAGCACCAGTGGTAACTCGTCAGGCCACTTGCCCTTTGCTTTATCCAACCTCTTCTTGATCCCATCTAGAATGGTCTTATTAGAGGCTTCTGCTTGCCCATTACTCTGAGGGTAAGCTGGGGTGGAATAGTAGTTTCTTATTCCATCCTGGCCGCAGAAAGTCTTGAACTTTTTCTGAAATTGAGATCCATTATCGGTGATCAGTGAATAGGGCACCCCAAATCGAGTAATGATACTCTTCCATACGAATCTTTCTATCATTGGCTCCGTTATCTTGGCAAGAGGCTCAGCCTCAATCCATTTTGTGAAGTAATCTGTTGCTACCAACAGAAATTTTCGATTCCCAGTAGCCTTATGGAGTGGACCCACGATGTCCATTCCCCACTGAGCAAATGGCCATGGGTTGGTCAAAGGCACCAGATCCTTAGCTGGTGTTTGGATCATTGGTGAGAACTTCTGACACTTCTCACAAATCTTCACGTAAACCTTTGCATCTTCTTGCATATGTGGCCACCAATACCCTTGAGTAATTGCTCGGTGGGTTATGGACCTACCCCCTGCATGGCTTCCACATGTCCCCTCGTGAATCTCGTGAAGAAATTTCTGCACCATCTCGGGGTGTACACAGAGTAGGTTCGGTCCAGTAAAAGACCTTCTATAAAGTTTTCCTTCTGCGGACAGACAAAACCTTGTAGATTTGGTCTTGATTTTATGGGCTTCCTTTTTATCTGAAGGAAGAGTTTCATCTCGTAGAAACCCTATTATTGGATCCATCCAACTTGGTCCCTGGTTCACGTCCAGGACCAGTTCCACACTCTTCCCAATGCTTGGTTCATCAAGATAGTCAACTGCTACTTTCCTCTTTAACTCAGTAGGAACAACAGCTACCAACCAAGCCAAAGAATCCGCATGGGAATTCTGTCCCGAGCTTATCTGTTCAATACATACCTTTTCAAAGGTATCAAGCAAATCTTTGGCCGCCTCCACATAAGCCGCCATCTTCTCACTCCGGGTCTTGTATTCCCCGGACAGTTGACATACCATCAACTGAGAATCACAATAAACCCTTAATCTCTCCGCTTTCAGGGTTTTTGCACTCTTAAGGCCGATCAGCAGAGACTCATATTTTGCCACATTATTTGATGCGCTGAATCCCGGCCGAACAGAGAGCTCAACCATTACTCCGTCAGGAGGGAACAGAACGACGCCGGCTCCAGAACCAGTATTACAAGCCGAACCATCGACGAATAACTTCCATTCCAGAAGGTCTTGTTCGGCAGGCATCTTTCTTTTCTTGGTTGGTTGTTGAACAGATTGCTCCTTTCTTGTAGGAGGCCCAGGTGCTACCATTGGTGAAAATTCTGCTACAAAATCAGCCAACACTTGGCCTTTTATTGCCGTGCGCGGCTGGAAGTCAATATCGTGGCTTAATTCAACAGACCATGTTGAGATCCGTCCTGAAAAGTCTGCCCTTCGTAGCAGTGATCTCAATGGATACTCAGTATAAACCACAACCTCGTGGCTTTGGAATTAATGAGGTAACTTCCTCGTTGCTGTCCTTAATGCAAGGACCAGTTTTTCAAGGGGCAGATACCTCGTGTGGGGGGCTGTTTTCAACCTGGACCTCTTGAACCCTCTGCTCCTCCGCTATTGTGCCGTGGAAGGTTGTCGTGGCTCGCCGGGTACCTGCAGACCGGAGGGGGGTGTTCCTCCGGGTAGAAGCTCCGACGATCTAGTTAGCAGGGGAAGGAAGAGTAAGAGGAGAAGTATTTGTTTGGAAAAGAGGGACTGCTTATCTGGGAGGGAGGAGTGTATATATCCTTTTGTGGTAAGATGTACCTCCATATTTATAGGCAAGGGAGTCTTGCACGTTAAGCCAACCGAGCGTAGGATACACGCGCGTTTCTACGCTCGGATGACGTCACCTGTCAAAGGCATTTAATGAAGGCCGTCTTCCCAGGTTTGCAGAGGCACATGGGTTCATGTCAGATATGTCACATCATGAAGAGGCGTCACGGCAGTGAGAAGAAAAGGCAACTCACGTATCATTCGAAGGTTCTAGAATGTTCTGTACCAGCGGTCTCCGAACAAAGCAGTCCCGAAGGAAAGATTACTGGCCCAACAAACGAAGGCCAGGATTAGGGAACGGGAACGTGCTGTGCCGAACAAAGGAGTTCTCCGCCGAACAAACGATTGAATGCCGACGTTCAGACAAGTTACGTTCGGCCAGCAGTCCTATGATCTCTTTACGTTCGGTGAAAGACGGATGACGTGTCAATATGCCAACTCAGCAATAAGCAAACTGAGACAACTGAACGATGGACCCCCGGTGCAATCTCTTGGACCGCATGAACCCCTTCGGATATTTCGGCCCACTACAATAGCCCCTCAACTTCTGCTTCTTTTACTCAGAAAAGATGGAGGAGTTGATCTCGTGTGGCCGAACAAACGAAGCATACTTGGAACAGAAAGGTATCCGAACGTGAACTTATCTGAACAGAGGGCATTGCCGAGTGAAGGTACGTTCCTGGCTTCGAGATACAAAAGCTGGGATTGCATTAAATACTTCTGCAACCGCCAACTTCGAACATGCCACGCGTCGTTAAGTCACTGGAGGAAGACACGGCGCCTGTAGAAACTGCCACGCGTCACGCATCCAACGATACATCAATCTCCCGCCCAGATCCAATGGTTGGGGGCTCGGCACCGGTTCAAATGCTCCCCTGGGTATAAAAGGTGGAGCGGTGGAGAGAGAAATCACTTTTTCTCTCTCTCTAGTCGATCGTATCCTCTGCCAAGACGCCGTTCATCACAAAAACTCCCCCAAAACTCAGATCTTGCTGCATTTCGACTGCAAATCATCCATATTTTCCAGGTATTTCTTGTTTCTCCAATCTTTTGTGCGTTTGTTGCACATTTTTGAACGTTTTTTGGCCCAGAAATGGGCTTTTTCTGTCAACCTTGCCTGAAACGTTTTCTGGGTAACTAAGAACAGGTTGAAGATGTTCATCTGTTCTTCCGAACGCATGTTCATCTTCAACCAGTGTTCTTCCGAACACAAGAATCATCTAACATCACTTTTACCTTCGGATAAACCTTTACGCTCGGCATTCTCCGTCGACACTTAGTCGTTCGGGAACTATGATCCACGTTCGGAGAGATTAACATAGTACACCGAACGTAGGCACCTTAGGAGACTCGACCTTGCATTTCGCTAACGGTTTTATCCCTGCACTTGTGTTTTTAGGTATGGCGTCGTCTTCAAATTCTTCGGTGGAATCGTATAATTCCGTGGATCCCAACGCTTCGGGCCTCGGCGAGGTTGATCCACGGATAGCTGAAGTAATCAGAACCGCGGCTCGGGAGTACAGGGTGGGCGGTAGACCTCTACCTGAAGCATTTGAGGGAGTTTTCATCCCGGCCAAGGTGACTCCACTTCGGTCGATAGGTCCTGACGTTATAAACCTCGAGGACGAACCTTCAGAAAAGGTGGCCGAAGAACCCGATGAGGGAGCCGAAGCTGAGGAAGAAAACGAAGAAGCCACTGAAGAGGAGGCCAGAGACGAGGATGTTCCCGTTGCTTCCTAAAGCCAAGCGGGGATGGATAAGGGGAACGTCGGCGAATCATCTTCCCAGCAACCAAGGAAGAGAAAAATCGTGGCTCTCGATCCCGACGAAATACCTCCCCGAACAGGAAGGGACCCATGTCCCTACTGGGATTGTTTCACCGATCAGGAAGGGATAGATCTCTTCTGAACGACATACCACATCCCTGATGACGTAGTAATCTCAACAATCCCCGGACCTCGCATTCGATTCTCCGACGAGCACATCACGGTCCCCCTGATGGCCATCACCGAAGGTGGCCTCAGGTTTCCCATGCACAGGGTCCTGAGGGAGATCCTTCAATTTTTTGAACTCACCCCGTGCCAGATGAGTGTGAATTCCTACCGAATTATCCACTCAATTATCAAGCTGACTGAGGTAAAGATGTTTAACCTTCAAGCACATCACATTTTCGAGAACTACATGATGTCTCGGAATGTGAGATATTCACACTACTACCTCTGCTCCCGAAGGAATATGATGAAGATAATTCCCGAGGGCATGTATGACTCGGAGAAGTGGGCTTCGGATTATGTCGAAGTTTGGGGAAACTACGAGTTTCCCCCTGGTCAAGATGATCAAATTTACGTTGCCAAGGAAAGGGGCAACCCAAGTAAGTTGAGATTGATCTTGCTATATGCTGTATGTTCGGATCAATTTGATTAGAAGGCTCGCTCATTTCATTATGTACTGAATGCTTTTCTTTTTCTGTGTTGTTCGGCAGATACGACTAAGATCAACAAGAATCTGTTAAGGCTTGCCAAAGACTGTGGCCTAGCAGATTCACTGTTGACTATTCCGAGGGCTGAAAGGGACGCACCAACAATACTTCAGTACGACCCCACATACGGAGGAAGAATCCGAGGAAAGGGCGCCGAAGGAAGTGAAAAGTCGAAGAGCCCCATAGTTGACCTCACCGATCTTCGTGAGGATCAGCTTCCAAATCCAGACAAGCCTCTCCAAGGAACAGTGCGCCAACCCACCGAAGGTACGCCATTCCCCGAGGAAACTGAAATGGCCCCACGAAGCATACGAGCCATCCTCCAGGAGAAGCTGGAGCAGAAGGCAAGAGAGTTGGCCGAGCAGTAAAAGGCTGGGGCGCCTGGTGCTTCGGGTTCGGCACCGAAGCCCAGCGCTCCAAGCAAGAAGCCTGCTCCCGACGCTGTCCCTCAGAAGCGTCCACCCTCCCCTCCTGCCTCTTCGGACAAGCCAGCCAAGAGGTACAAAGTAACGACCAAGAAAGGTGCGGCCGCTGCTGGCAAGACTCCCAGTACCGAGGAGCAGGAAGGGAGAGAAAAGCAAAAGAAAAAGGGGGTTGAAGGAGATGCCGATGTTGCCTGGGCTCCTAGCTTTGTCACCCCTCGGAACAAGCAGATCCTTCGTACGGACAGCTTGATAGAGGATCCCTCGCTGGCCTTCACCTTTCACGCTGGGCTTAGGCTGCCGAGGGATATCGCCGCTCAGGGGTCCCTGAAGATAGCACTGAGTGACTACTATTACTTCGCTGGCAGGGTAAGTTTCCTAAAGTTCGAATAATAATTTTTTCCAACTGTTTTCCTTCGGATTCTTATAATCTATTCCATTTGCAGGCCACCCAGTCTATCATGTGCGCCCAACGTCATCTCGTTGAGCATGACAAGAAGGAAAAGCTCCTTCAGCAAAAGGTGGAGTTACACCAATCCACTGCCGAGGACTACAAGAAGTGCCTCGAGCAATCGGAGGACGCCCGCCGAAGCCAAGAGATCACCATCGCCAATCTAAACGATGTGATCAAGGGGCTGTAGGATGGAGCGGAGCAGGCCCGTGCCGAGGGGAAGGACGAGGGGCTGGCCGAGGGAAGAGCTCTTGGCAGGAAAAAGATGGAGGAAGAGATGAAGAAGGAGCTGCAGGCCTATTTTGACAAGGGTTATTACCAGGCAGAAGAAGATGCTGCCGAAGAACTGCTGGCCTTGCAGAACGAGCTCCAGGAGGCACAACACAAGAAGAGCTTCATGCTCGGCTTCAACTTCGGTTTTGACGAGGCTGGCGTCGAAGCTGACGACGAGAGAAGGTCCCTCGTTGTGGTACCACCTTTTGAGGCCG
Source organism: Rhododendron molle (assembly GCA_025413875.1). Classification (NCBI taxonomy): domain Eukaryota; kingdom Viridiplantae; phylum Streptophyta; class Magnoliopsida; order Ericales; family Ericaceae; genus Rhododendron; species Rhododendron molle. Next base: position 51,799,792 of record CM046391.1, read on the forward strand.
CCGAAGTTCAAGGAGAGCATTCAATTCTCGAAGAGGCTGCAACGGATGCGGCCCAACAAGACAACACCCAAGCCCCTTCAATTGATCAACCCATCACTCCCTCGGCCACAATTACTCCCGAGGCTTAAACTTCAGAATTTGTTTGCCTCTGTTTGTTGGTTTTGAACTTTTTGAATTTTGAATTGGGGACGTTCGGCTCCGTACATGTTGGAGTTTTTCGAACGTATTTTGTAAGACACATGGAGGATGGCCACGAACAATCTACCACGGCCATCCCTTGCCTTAAATGTTCATGCTTGTTTTGATATTTTGCAATACAAGTGGACTGACTCGGATAATATGTTGTGATGTTTCTTCATTTTGATACCTGTATATGGGTCATGTCTACGTACCGTTTTTCGAAAAACAAACAAATCAATGAAGCAACAAATCAATGAAGCTCGGTTGAATTGGGTCGGGTATTTTGCATGCCCGAGGACCCACCGTCAAAAAGTACCATGTGAAACTTGCTTACCATGTAAAACTTGCTTATCTGTACCCACATAGTAGCCCCCCTGCCTTCGGGCTGTTTTAGTAAGAAAAACAACACGAAGGCAGAAAGATGGGTACAGAGAGCCAAGGTGGAATGCTCAGTAAAAGTACAAGAGAACCGAGGTAAAAGTGCTAGAGCCTGAAGGGGATATCTCGGGCGAGGTGGGTGTGGGCTACCATAGCCCCGGGTGGAATCGGGGCGGCCCGAAAAGAAACGCCTCGCCTTTTAGAATCAATTTGAAAAATTTGAAGAGTCGCCACCCGGATTCGTGGTTCGCCACCCGAGAAACCGTTTTGTCTGAAAATGCTTGATTTGAATTTGAAACCCAGAGATTGCTTTGGGTTCGGAAGCCATGTTACGAGCGGAGAAGGCTTTTACAGCACCCCCCTCGCCCGACGCAAAGTCGGTCTCTACTAAACGTTTGTGGGATTTTTGAAAAAGATTTTGTTTCATTAAGCAAATAGCAGGTAACCACAGTTATAACAGGTAAAAAGTGCATGCATGTGCAACTGTACAGTGGATGGATGAAACTGTAAATGAATGAGATTCATGTTAGCAGAAACTGTGGATCTGTCATTGATCTCACTCTCGAGCGCTCGGGAATGGTCCCGAGTGCTTGGGAGTTCTGATACCCAATCTGCAAGCTTTGTTAGTCCAAACAGTAAACGATGCTAATAACAATAAACGGAAATGATTTCAAACATATCAAAAGCTCAGCAGAGGGCTATGTTAGACTGAGGTGGGGGTTCAATCTCTTAAGCCATGCTTCCTTGCCACTACACAGTTAAATGTGTATTATTTACACTATGAAAAATCTTATGCATGCAAAGTCACAAGAAGTTTGTATGCATATAACAAAGTTTAGACTAGTTTTAAAATCGACAGCATAACGGCTTAACCAAATGCAATAACATAATTTATTTAAGACTAAGAATCAAAATTTATGTTCTGATCTCAAACGTAAAATGTTCAATTAAGTTTTAAAAATTCGGAGAAAATCAGTTTATAACATGAAATTTCACAAAAATGATCACAAACCACTCAAAATAGGAAAAATTGCTACCTTTTAATAAAAGGAGTATAACTCACTCATTTTTAATCTAATCAAAGCAATATTAGTCTCTAAAGTTAACTAATCCATAGATGTAACTCTAGAAAAGAAAATATAGAGACTCACTTTACAAAACAAAAGCATAAATCTCAAAACAAAATGGGTATTTCCAGATTCGTCCTACACTGGACAGCTTGCAGAAAAAAAAATCATAACTAATTCATTTTAAATCCGATTAAGTTGATTCAAGCGGCCAAATCTTCCCAACAAAAAGATCTACAACTTACATGAAGGAACCCAAAAATAATTCCTGGTTTAAAAAGGCCAAAGATGGCAAAAACTGAAGCTCAGAAAATCTGTCCTAAAAATTACAACATGTCTTAGCATCCCTTTTGACTTGCATGCTAGCCAAATCAACTAAGATTCAACAAAATGAACTCACAACTAGTATGAGGAACTAGTATGAGCTCTTTGATCCCCCTCAGAAGTGAAAAAAAACATTGAATAACTTGGAAAAAACCAAGTTTATACCTTTTTCTTGTTGCTTGGGCTATGCTTCTTGGACTGTGCTTCTTGGACAGATTTGGATGCTTGAAAATACTTAGAAAACAGTAGGAAAATGGAGTTCTAGATGGACTAGAAGTTGGAGGCTTTTGAAGTACTTGAAAGTTGTTTGAAGCTTGTCTTTTGAAAACTCAAAACTTGAGAAATGTTTGAGAGAGAATTGGAGACTGAGATTTGCAGCAAAAAGGGGGGGAGAGAGGGACTGATTTTCGTGGCCTTGCATGTAGAATGAAGGGGGTATATATAGGAGAGTAGAAAATCATGGTTTTGCTTTGAAAATCAAATAAAAATGAAAAGAAAATGTTTTGGGGAGAGGAAAAGGCATCATGAGATGCTCTGCTGGCTCAGGCATGCTTGCATACTTAGGTAAGACCAAGTTTGAACGTTGAATGAACTGAAAAAGCCTGAAAAGCCATGGTCAAAGCCAAGCTCAACATGCACTGGTCTGTCAGCACTCCCAAGCGCCCTAAAGTGGTCCCGAGCGCTCCAGAGTGGCTGTCCCGAGCGCTTGGGAGTGTTCCCGAGCGCTCTAGAGTGGCAACCCAACTTCAGAAGGGCGCCACGGACACTCCGGAACTCGGTTTTGGGTGTTTTTCGAAGCGTTGGAAAGCTCGTTGAGTCCTCTTTCTAACACAATTGGTTTCATTCAAAGTTATTTTATATGCCAAAAAGTGTGCCCATTTTGCCCTCAGGGTGTCGGAAAAAGAAGAGTTTTGGTTTTGAAAAAGTCCAAGAAGTATTGTCCAAGTTCGTCCAAGGCCTGTTTTGATTCATTTTCATCATCGGGGAGCCTCGAGGGCACAAATTAAGGATAATGAATAGGTCCAAATTGGGGTGTCTACAGTGGGATACCCTCAAATGAAGTAAAAGTACCAAACAAATGAATGAGCCGAACAAGTGATTTAACCGAACAAAGATTTCCACAACACTCGTAGGCTTACATGCCGAACAAAAATAAAAACGAACAAAACGAGAGAGAGGTACGCGAGGCTAGCCATGGAACTTCCGGAGTTTTTGGGCGTTCCAAGGGTTAGCAATCAACGTGCCATCCATCTCAGCAAGCTTATATACATCGTGACCAATCTTCTGAACCACCCTGTAAGGGCCTTCGTAGGGATCTTTAAGCTTGGTCAACTTCTTGGCCTCGACAACCATCCGAAGAACGAGGTCACCAACTTGAAACGGCCGAGCACAGACGTTCTTATTGTAACCTTGAGCAACTTCCTGTTGATAAGCAGCATGGTGTAAGTTAGCATTGTCGCGGAGTTCTTCGGCGAAGTCCAGCTCAGTACCAACCAAAGCATTGTTGTCCACAGGATTGAAATTTTCCGACCGAACAGTAGGAACGGGTGCAGAAAGGGGCAAGACAGCTTCCATGCCGTAAGCCATGGAGAATGGGGTTCGGCCAGTGGAACGTCGCGGGGTCGTACGGTAACTCCATAGTACGTGAGGAAGCTCGTCAACCCATTTGCCGAGCTTACGATCCAAACGGCGCTTAAGCCCCCGAGTAATGGCTTTATTTGAAGCCTCGGCCTATCCATTGCCTTGGGGGTAGGCCACCGATGAAGTGTGGATCATGATATGATGTCGCTTGTAGAAGGATTGGATCGCGGCTGCCACAAACTGGGTGCCATTGTCCGAGAGAACGGCATAGGGAACGCCGAACCGGGAAATGATATGCTTCCAAATAAAGCGCTCCACATCCGAAGCTGTCGTCTTTACCAAGGGCGCTGCTTCCACCCACTTGGTGAACAAGTCCGTAGCAGTAAGCAGATACTCGAACCCGCCTGGGGCCTTCGGCAGCTTTCCCACAATGTCGAAGCCCTATACAGCAAACGGCCAAGGACTGGTGATCATTTTCAGGGGGAAGGCTGGTTGGTGAGGTATGTAGGCGTGCTTCTGGCACCGAACACAGCGTTTCACATATTCCTCTGATTGCTTGACCATCTTCGGCCACCAGTACCCCTGCGTTAACGCTCGGTGAGCCATCGTTCGGCCACCTGAATGCCCGCCGCAGCTTCCCATGTGTAACTCATCCAAAACGCTCTGAACTTGATCCTCGTGCACCACCCGAAGATCCGGACCAGTGAACGTGCGTCGGTCCAAATGTCCGTGGGGGTCCAACAAGTAGTTAGCGGCGCGGCATCAGACCTTGTGGGCCTCCCTTTTATCCGGTGGGAGAGTCTGGTCCCTCAGGAAAGCAGTAACGGGGTCCAGCTGACTTGGGCCGAGGGGAACAGTGCTTACCGAGCAAACCGTGAGCTCGAAGCTCGGACTAACAACTTCATCAAAAACTATGGTTCGAGCCCCAGCAGCCTTGTATACCGAAGCAAGACCCGCTAAGGCGTCGGCATGAGCGTTATGCTCCCGTGCAATCCATTCCACTTCCACTAGGCCAAATTGCTTCAGCAGGGCCAACACATGGCTTAAGTAAGCATTCATCCGAGCGTCCTTCGCTTGGTAATCAACATTAAGATGAGCCACGACAAGCCGAGAGTCACAAAAGACATGAACCGAACCTGCCCCTAGTCGAAGAGCAAGCTGCAGCCCCTCAATGAGAGTTTCGTATTCGGCCTCGTTGTTGGTGGCAGGGTAGCCGATTGACACTACATGCTCATGTACAGTACCAGCCGGAGAAACGAGCACAATTCCAGCTCCAGCCCCGTTGACGTTTGAAGCACCATCCACCGTCATTTTCCACGCATCACCGGAGAAAAGCTTCCACTCCTTCTTCGGCTTTCGTGTGCCCAAAGTGAACTTTGTCTGAAGAGGCTCGCGAGGAGGTTCACTCCACTCAAAATGCTCTTCTGCCTCGGCTATCCGTGCTGCCTCGGCAACCATTGCCAATCCATTTTCTTCGTCTTTGAGCCCAGGAGTAAGTTCGGCAAAGAAATCTGCCAAAGCCTGTCCTTTGATAGCTGTCCTAGGTTCGAACTGGATGTCATAGTTGGCTAAATCTTGAGAAAATTACGAACCTGTTCTCCGAAGAACCGCCTTGAGAGGAAACTCAGTGAGGACCACGATCCTATGGCATTGAAAGTATGGCAATAGGCTCGTTTTAGCTGAGACGAGTGCTAAAGCCAACTTTTCCATAGGCAGATACCTCGTCTGAGAGTCCATCATCGTTTTGCTGGAAAAGAAGATGGGTAAGTGCTCTATCCCTTCTTTCCAAACAAGAACAGAACTCGTGGCATGATCCGAGACCGCCAGGTACAAATAAAGGTCCTCTTTGGGCAAGGGTGTGATGAGGAGTGGAGCTTGTGCAAGATATTCTTTTAAAGATTGCAAAGCCACATCACATTCCTCAGTCCACACAAACCTGCGCCGACTGGTCTTTATTGCCTGGAAAAAGGGGCTGGAAAGATCTCCCGAACGTCGGATAAAGCGGCTCAACGCTGCAACCATGCCTGTGAGTCGTTGAACTTCTTTTATTGTAGTTGGAGTGCTTACTGTCGAACCTCGCCTTTAAATAAGAAGTTGATAGAAACCCGAAGCGTAGGGCTAGTTCGTTGCACGCATAATAACCGGAAGACCGGAATCGTTCCCACAGAGAATTCGATAGCAGCTTGATTCAGATTGAAGGTTTCATGGTCGGTTTGCAGCCTTTAAGCCGGCTAACTGTCGGTTTTGCTTTAAAAGGTGGAAAGACTAAAATGAAGACTAGAGTTTTGCTTACTTAACTTAAAGAGGCAAGTCTAGGGATTTTCTAACCCTTGACAAAGGCCATTACCGGTTCTCGATTATAACTCAGGCGAGAGTCACGACAGCGTGCTCACGCCCGGAAGATTAGCTTTATTGACTATGTTTATCAAAAGATGTGATTTTCCGAAGGCGAACCAACTTGTTTTTATCATTTGTCGAGTCCAAAGGAGGCCACGAGCCCTCGACATGCTATTTGCCAAGACCGCTTGACAAGCGGCATACCGCGGAGTTAACACCCCTAAGTTTAGACCGAAATTACCAATTTAGCCCTATTCCGAAAATCATGCGTTTAAAGCCCGATGGCTCGAGAACCAACTAACAACCTAAGTCCTCGGGAAAGATTATCCCGAGACTTAGCCCAACGACTACTCACTCATAGCTAAAGCATAAACGAAAGCATAAAAGCAAGGCATAACTTTTAACCGATGAAATCGAAAATAAACTTGATATTATGAAAAAGCAAGTCCGGAGCTAAAACATTAATAAACGAGAAAAAGACAAACGGTAACAACTTACTAGTGAACTTGGAGAATTAGCTAAGGAAGAACTTGGGACATTAATGGAGGAAAGAAGAAAATACAAAAGACTTGATGGAGAAAAAAAAACAAGAGCCAAGAAGAGAGTGAGAGAGTGAGGTATATATACACAAGCACCTCAGTCTCACACAACACGTCCAAAAATATCCCAAAAGTGGGACCAAAATATCCAAAAAGTAGAGACAAGCCAAAACTGGAAATATCTTCAGTTGAGTAGCTGTATCGATACGGCTAAAAAGCCCGTATCGATACTATGTTGCTGCGGATTGCACCTTCCTCTGTTTCCTTATGGTATCGATACGGGTGTTTTGCACTTATCGATACCGCTTCAATTTAAGCAGCAGCCAAGGCAATTGCCTTGGCGTAGCAACTCGTTGATGCCTCCATGACCCGACAGCCCTCCAATTGCCTGGCAAGCATCGCCAGGCAGGCGATGGCCCATCCCGATGCCCAACGGCCAAAATCTACCGGGCAAAAGTGCTTCAAAACCCTCAAGGGTTGCACCGAATATCAAAACACGCCTTTGAGATGCGTTTTGCCTGAAAATGCTCAAAGGAAACCTTACGCGCAAAATGGCTTAAAACGACGATGAAAGGAAAGAAATTAATCTAAAGCGGGACTAAGCGCACCAAATATCTACAATATTGGGTGCTTATCATGGAGCTCGGAGCTTTTGCACGGCCGTGAGTTGATTTGGGTCAGCTTCGATGCCTCGGCGGCTTACCATATATCCGAGGAACTTTCCCGAGCCAACCCCGAACGCACACTTTTCTGCGTTGAGGCGGAGCTTGTGTTCCTTCAGGATGGCAAAGATTTCACCCAAATGTCGAAGGTGATCCCGAGCAAACTTGCTCTTGCACACCATGTCGTCAATGTACGCCTCCATGATTTTGCCAAGCTTTGTAAGGAACATCTTGGTGATTGCTCGTTGAAATGTAGCCCCAGCATTTTTCAACCCGAACGGAACGACATTGTAACAGTACGTCCCTCGGGGAGAAATGAAGGCTGTCTTTTCTTGATCATCTTCGGCCAGGGCAATTTGATGATGGCCCCAGTATGCGTCCATGAAGCTCAACCGCTCGTACCCCGCCGTTGCATCCACCATATGCTCTATCCGAGGAAGAGGGAAGTGATCCATCAGACAAGCGTCATTGAGGTTGGTGAAATCAACGCAAACCCTGAGTTTCCCATTTTTCTTTGGCACCACAACGGGATTGGCGAGCCAAGTTGGGTATAGGATTTTGCGGATAGCCCCAGCCTTTAACAGTTGATCAACCTCGGCCATCACGGCATCCACGCGCGAAGGGGCCGAACGCCTGACCTTCTGTACAACAGGGCGTCTGTTCGGATCAACGTTCAGATGACGGGCCGCAAAAGCTGGATCCACCCCAGGCATTTCCTCGGGAGTCCAAGCAAATACTTCGATGTTCTCTTTGAGGAAATTGAACATCTCCGTACGCTCGGTCTCGACCATAGAACTGCCGAGAAGAAAGTACCGGCTTCCATCCTCCGTTATTGGCATCTTTATGAGTTCTTCAGCCGATCTTTGCTCGGCAGGAATGCCTACGTCTTCCAATACGGGGGTGTCGGTTGTGTCGACACATTGTACTTCCAGGTAACTCGGTTTATTGGTCACCGTGCTGATGTAACATTTCTTCGACTGGACCTGGTCTCCCCGAAGGCTTTCCTGTCGCCCATTCCATCCGATGAACTTCATCACCTGGTGCAAAGTGGATGGGACTGCCATCATCTCGTGTAGCCAGGCTCGACCGAGGATAACGTTGTAGGGGCTCGGAGAGTTAACCACTACGAATTCGACGTTAATTACTCGGGAACTGGCACGGACGGGAAGGGTTATCAGCACAAGAGGCCAAACTGGGGCCCCTGTGAAACTGACGAGCGGAGTGGTTGCCAGCCGAAGCCTGTCTGGTGAAAGCCCCAGACTCTTGTATGTTGACTGGAACATAACTTCGACCGAACTTCCTTGATCGATCAACACTCGTAGGACTTTGGATGAATCAACTATGACTATAACAACCAGAGCGTCGGCATGTGGCGTCTGTACTCCTCGCATGTCTTCGGCTGAAAAGGTTATCTGGCCTCTGAGGTTCGGATCTTCCCATTTCCTCTTCTGTGGAATTCCCAGGTTATATACGGATAAGTTGGCAACGGCTCTGTCGATCTCTGTGCGAAGTTCGACAGCTTTTCCCTCGGATACCAGCCCTTGGATTACACCAACAATGTTCCCAATGGCTGGTGGAGGCGGAGGAAGAGGATTCCTTCTCAAGTCAATCCATTGGTTGAGATGCCCGGCTGCAGCTAGCTCCTCCAAGTACCGTTTGTATGGTTGGCATTGGGTGGTGTAATGGCCACGCTCCTTATGAAAGGTGCACATCCCTGGCCCGTTTCCTGCCGTGCCCATTAATCCTGTGGGCCAAACGAAGAAAGGAAGTTGGCCGATGATAGTCAGGAGTTTGTAGATTGGCTCGGTGAAGGCTGTTCGCTCGGCCACATATTCGTCTGGCCTTGGCTCGCACCGAGTTTGCTGCCAAGGCTGCTGTTGTAAAGCTTGGGGTGGCTTTTGCTTATTGTTCGGCTTTCCTGCCCCCGAACCCAAGTTGGACTGATTATTCTGCCCCTGCCGAACATTCACCACTTGTTTTTTTGCCGCTGTAGGCTTCGGCAAATCTGTATTCTTCGGGGCATTTCGCTCGGCAACGGCCTCTTCATGAACGCAATCTTTCTCTATAATGACCATAAGATCGCCCATCGTCTTCGGTGGATTTCGTGACAGATCTCGAAACATCGCCGAAGTTGGATCCAACCCATTCATGAAGGACTCGGCGGCAACGCTTTGATCACAGTCGGGTATTAGATTGTACACCTCCCAATATCGTTCGGTATAAGCCCGAAGAGTTTCCCCCGACGTTATACGCATGTTTACTAGCATCGAGAGTGTCTTCGGCTGGATGTTACTTGTCACAAACCATTTTGTGAATTCCAATTCCAGCTCGTTGAACCTTCTAATGGACTTCGGCTTGAGCTGATTGTACCACAACATAATTGGTTCACTTAATGTAAGAGGAAAGATCTTACACATGAGTACATCGGAGAAGTTATGGATGCTCATTGTCTGACGAAATCGACAAACGAACGCAACAGCATCCTCTTTGGCTTCATAGCGCTTAAGCTTTGGCATGACAAAACGGTCCGGGGGCCGTTCTTGTTGAATGGCGTCGATGAAGGGAGATGCCTTTGCCTTTCCGAGCTTGGAATCATCCAAAGGTGCAGGTGCAGGTGGAATGACTGGCGCCGGGTCCCCTTGCCGAGCCGCGTGGTTGGCCCTTGGCTCTCTGTGACGATGCCCATGTTCTCGCCGAACGTGGTGGTTAAGCCGAATTTCATCTGAAGGTTCCAGATGTTCCACCCTCGGGGCTCCGTGCCGAGCAAGTGGCATGTCTACACCGTCATCCACCGCTTGGTATACCACCGGCTTTCCCGTGTATTGATCATACAGAACAATAGTGTTTGCACGTTCGGAGTGTGTCCCCCTACTCGTTCGCTCGCCTCGCAAACCTGCAGCTCGTCTCCCATCGGGGTTGCGTTCGGGGCGTGACCTGGATTGCTCGGTCCGCTCGGGAAGTTCTCCTGTTCGTTGACGTGCAGGTTGCTCGTTGAGATTTAAAGGCCTTTTTCCATCCGCCCGCTCCTGTTGTCGTCGGCTAAGGCGATGTGTCCTTTCCGAGACTCCCATCCTAAGAGTTCCAGCCGTCGAATGCGTTGCCGAGGAACGTGAACTCTCTTTCCTGATGACGCTTGCCACACGCTGACGGGAGGACGTTGGAGGATCCCTAGGAGTGCGTTCGAGCCTGTCAAACACGTTGCGACGCTCGGAAGGCGCTCCTTCAGATGTTTGAGCTTGGTTTGTCCTTCGTCTTCGTTTTTTAGGCTTCTTCGGTTGGCTTGGTTCGGCCTGGTGGCCACGGACAGGAGTTACGCCCGTGCCTCCGTCCCGTGCTTCGAGATGTTGTTGTAGGAGGGCTATGACAGCTGCCTGGCGTTTCTGCTCCGCCAGGGCGATATCAAGTTCGGTTGGTGGATAACTCAGTGGACGAGCAACTGGTTGTGTGGTCCCGGCGGCGTGGCTAGGCTCGACGTTCAAAGAGCCGTACCCAGCTAGACCGAGGGTGAAGTTTTCTGGGCCAGGTGGAGGGAGGCGTTGTGCCATTTCCGACGGTGGTAAGAGAAGGAGTGGGGGAGATCTAAGGTTGAACACAGATCCACGTTCTGCTAGGATATCTCCCCAGCGGAGTCGCCAATTGTGGGGGGCTGTTTTCAACCTGGACCTCTTGAACCCTCTGCTCCTCCGCTATTGTGCCGTGGAAGGTTGTCGTGGCTCGCCGGGTACCTGCAGATTGGAGGGGGGTGTTCCTCCAGGTAGAAGCTCCGACGATCTAGTTAGCAGGGGAAGGAAGAGTAAGAGGAGAAGTATTTGTTTGGAAAAGAGGAACTGCTTATCTGGGAGGGAGGAGTGTATATATCCTTTTGTGGTAAGATGTACCTCCATATTTATAGGCAAGGGAGTCTTGCACGCTAAGCCAACCGAGCGTAGGATACACGCGCGTTCCTACGTTCGGATGATGTCACCTGTCAGAGGCATTTAATGAAGGCCGTCTTCCCAGGTTTGTAGAGGCACATGGGTTCATGTCAGACATGTCACATCATGAAGAGGCGTCACGGCAGTGAGAAGAGAAGGCAACTCACGTATCATTGGAAGGTTCTAGAATGTTCTGTACCAGTGGTCTCCGACCAAAACGGTCCCGAAGGAAAGATTACTGGCCCAACAAACGAAGGCCAGGATTAGGGAACGGGAACGTGTTGTGCCGAACAAAGGAGTTCTCCACCGAACAAACGATTGAATGCCGACGTTCAGACAAGTTACGTTCGGCCAGCAGTCCTATGATCTCTTTACGTTCGGTGAAAGACGGATGACGTGTCAATATGCCAACTCAGCAATAAGCAAACTGAGACAACTGAACGATGGACCCCCGGTGCAATCTCTTGGACCGCATGAACCCCTTCGGATATTTCGGCCCACTACACCTCGTCTCTGCGTCCAACAGCGTCTTACTCACATAATAAACTGGGATTTGCTCAGATCCCTTACTTCTTAACAAAACGGCAGTAACAACATGCTCAGAAATCGCTAAATATAAAATCAAAGACTCACCCGGGTCCGGAGTTAACAAAAGTGGGGCTTTAGCCAGGTATTGCTTTAAATCCTGGAATGCTTGTTCGCATTCCGCTCCCCCTTCATATCCTTCTCTTTTCTTCAGAAACTGAAAGAAGGGTCTGCATTTGTAACTTGACCGGCTAATGAATCTATTGAGGGCAGCAACCATCCCAGTTAACCTCTGCACCTCTTTCGTTGTCTTGGGACTCTGTAATTTTTGCAGTGCTGATATCTGATCTGGGTTCGCTTCGATCCCCCTTATGGTCACAAGATGTCCGAAGAACTTTCCAGAACCAACTCCAAATGCGCACTTCGAGGCGTTGAGTTTTAGCTTGTATTTCCTCAAGATATCAAAGGCCTCTTTCAAGTCTGCTACGTGACCTTGTCTTGTCTTACTTTTCACAACCATATCATCTATGTAAACCTCCATAGTTTTGCCAAGCAACTTTTTGAACATAATGGTTGCCAGCCTTTGATACGTTGCCTCTGCATTCCTCAACCCAAAAGGCATGACATTATAACAGTACTAACCTCGTGGTGTAATGAAAGAAGTTTTCTCCTGATGGGGCCCAAACATGGCAATCTGATGATATCCTCGATATGGGTCGAGGAAACTCATCTGTTCATACCCAACAGTCGCATCAACTAACTGATCAATCCTGGGAAGGGAGAAGCTATCCTTCGGGCACGCTTTGTTCAGATCTGTGAAATCCACACAGACACGCCACTTTCCGTTCTTCTTTTTTACTACAACAGTATTGGACAACCACTCTGGATAGTAAACTTCACGTATTGCTTTAGCTTCCAGTAGTCGTTCTACCTCTTCAATAACAGCATCAACATGCTGCACAGCTGCCCTCTTTTTCTTCTGAATTACAGGCTTGTGCTGGGGATCTACATTTAAATGGTGACAGATCACGTCTGCACCTACACTGGGCATCTCTTCTGGTACCCAAGCAAACACATCAACATACTCTTTTAAGAACCCTACCAGTTCGTCCTCTTCCTGTGCTGGTAGTGATTCCCCAATCAAGAAATACCTCTCAGGATCAATCTCGTTGATCTGTATTTTCTTCAAGCCTTCAACCACCTTCTCTGTTGGATTTCTCTCGACATCCTCGATAGTCGGTTGATCTAGTACCTCCACCGCATGAACCTGATGGGCCTTTGGAACTTTCTTGACGATGGAAATCAAGCACTGTTGTGCTGCCTTTTGATTCCCTCTTATTGTTTCAACCCCATTGGAACCAGGGAACCTCACCATTCGATGATACGTAGAGGAAACAGCCCTCATCTTATGCAACCAAGTCCTCCCTATAATCGCGTTATAAGAGGATGAGACATCAACCACTAGAAAATCTGTTCTCAAAACTACAAAACCTGCACGAACGGGCAGCGTTACCTTACCAAGGGGCCAAACTGCTCCCGCTCCGAACCCAACCAGAGGTGTTATTGATTGCTCCAAATCCGATTGAACTAACCCTAATTTCTTGAACGCATTGTAGTATAAGACCTCTGTACAGCTCCCAGAGTCCACCAAGATTCTCTTAATGTCGTATTCCCCTATTCGTAGAGTAATGACCAAAGCGTCATTGTGAGGCACCTGGACATCTCCAAGATCCTCATCTGTAAAGACTATGCCTTCGCTGCTTTCATTGGTTTCTCGTCCCTTCTTATTTCCCAATCTCATAACATGCTGGTCAAGTTTGGCTTGCCTTTGGAGCAACCTAACCTCATTCCTCGTATACGGTGCGGCCAACCCATGTATCATATGGATTACCCCTTTAAGATTCTGTTCGTAATCCATTTCCATAGCTTTCCCTTTTTCTTTGGGGTCCTCCTGAATATATTCCTTCAGATAGCCTCGAGAGACCAGATCATCAAGATGTCTCTTGAACATTTCGCAATCCTTAGTCATGTGGCCCCAATCTTTGTGGTAACTGCAGTGCTGATTCGTAGCACGTTTTGCGTCCTTGTCTCCATCTAGACTTGGGGGCCACTTGAAGTAGGGCTGGTTCTTGATTCGGTAAAGAATTCTATAAATAGGCTCTTTCCAGACTGTTGTAATTGAAAAGAACGACTTGGGGTCTGGTGCTGGCTTTTCTTTGTATGACTCTCTCTTAGCCTACCCGTACTCCTTTCTCTCCCTATAAGTCTTGGGCTCTGGTTTATCCACCTTTTTCGCTGGCGTTTTTAACTGTTCAGCAGTCACTTTGCCGTCTTCTTGAAGAATGTCATCCTCCATCCTAGCATGCTGCTCAATTTGTTCCATCAAGTGTGCTAATGTCGACACAGGATGTTTGTTTAGTGACCGACGAAGCTCTTCCCGAACAGACAGACCTGTTTTATACGTAGCAATCGCATACTCCTCACTGCAGCAGTCAATCTCATTGAAAGTTTCCCAGTACCTTTTAGCGTAGTCTCTGATCGGCTCATTATCTCCCTGCTTCATCGTGGAGAGGTTTTCAAACGTCTTGGGAGCCTTTCTACTTGTTAAGAACCACGCAGTGAACTCCTCGGCCAACTGTGTCCACCCTCGTATGGATCGCGATTCCAACTTGTGGAACCATGATAAAGCTACCTTACCTAAACTCAACGGGAACATTTTGCACATCATAGCATCATCCCCTACATGCATAAACATTGCCTGCTGGTAATGCTGTATGTGAGCAACTGGGTCCGCATTTGTCTCGTAAAGTACGAACACCTCGTGCTTCACCCTGCTCGGCAAACGTGCATCTTGTAACTTCCTCGTAAAGGGGGAAGTTGCTATGTTACTTAATGCTTTTCTTGCTGCTTCTTGTGCAGTCATCGTTCCAACCTCTTGTTCCCTATTTTTATGCGTCTGAACTCTATCCCAGTCGAACTCAGGTCTTTCGTACCTGTCACTATGGTGCTTTCGGGTATCTTCCTCAATAGAGGAACTTCGACTCCTGCTTCTCCTTTTTCGTGGAGAAAGCCCTCGTTCTTTCGGACTCCTGCTTCTTCTTCTTCGTGAAGAAGCCTTCTTCCTTCTTGGCGAGGGGCTTCTGCTCCTGCTTCTTCGGTGTGAAGGAGCGGCCCTATACCGCACCATAGCCCCTTTTTCCTTTCCGGAATGTCTTTGTGACAGTCCAGAATCCTCAGGGTAATCTCTGATCCTCTCCATCTCACGGATCTCATATTCTCGTTTCTTGATTAATCATCGATCTCTTGCCTCTTCCTATCGAGATGTCGCTCTTATTATGCACACTTTTCGAATGCGCAACTGATTCTCCACTGTGGTGGGTCTTGCTCCTTCTCGTGGAATCCGTAGCAGTCCTACCTTCCTTGTTCTTGGGATCATCTTGGATGGTTAGGGGATGATCTTGACTCGTCGTCTTCCTGCCATGGCCACTAGCATGCTTTTTCGGAGCCCCTGGAGGGGATTCGTCTCTTTCCCCACCAGCCTGGTTCTTCTCAGCAAGCGGTGTGACTGGATCTACTTCCACCATGGTCGTTTTTCAAATGGAACTCGTTCGTTTCCCACAGACGGCGCCAATGTAAGGGCACAAAAATGAAAGAGGCTTTGAACGACACAAAAGAATAATGGGTACTCGTGACTTCTAGCCGGAACCCTAACGCGTCGCCTGAACCCTAATCTGCAAGACAGACAAGGGGTGAGCGCACCTTTGCCTCTCGTGGCAAAGGCCCTCCGATGCTTAAGTTAGTATCACGTACTGTATCAAACCCTAATTACCAGTAGGTAGGTATAGAATGAATGCAACGAATTGCGTACCTTTTGCCTCTAGATTTACCTCGTATATATAGACATACGCTTGCTTGTTGCCCAAGTATCCTTATTGCCCTAGGTTTTCTGTCTCTTATAGAAAACCCGGCCTTCGTAGGGATCTTCTTGCCCTATGAACCGAGATCCCTTACTCATAGGACCTCTCTTCTCCATGGGACTTGTTCCATAATAGGACTGTCTCATCACTTATCCTAATTGGATATTGAATACTCCTTCTAGAACAATGCTTTCGCCTTATCTCTTAAGGTTACTTTTCTTAAATTGACTCTATCTGTCCGGCATGCTCTTTGCCGAACAGACTGTACCTAATGACTATTGTTTTTCAGCAAGAGGTTTGTACCGCCGAACAGCTGGTATGACTCTAGGACGTCTCATGTCCCTGTACCCAAACAGTCCCCTGTTCGGCGTATATTTCGGATCGCCAGCCCTTATCGTCTTGGTGCCTTTCATCACTTTTCTCATTGCATAATTCTTATCACGTGTTCGGCATTTGACGATGCCTGTTCAGGAATATCATCCCACAAATACTTGTTTTTGTTGAGTGCAATTTTGTTCATCTTCCTTAAAAGAGAGTGAACATTTCCCTCCCTCTTATTGGTTGAAATGATATAGGTCCCACCCGTGCAATACACTTTTTGGTAAGCATGAAATCATTTTGTGGTGAGATCCACATCATTTTAACCAATAAAAAAGAGGGTAACGTTCTCCCTCTTAAGCGGAGGGTGAACAAAACTCAACTCCTTTTTGTTTTCCTCCCAACCCACAATATTACGAAAAATAAAATCCTAAATTATTTTGTTGGAAATTTTCGATTTAACGAACACAATATTAGTGGAGTAATGTAGATATATTCTTACATTTGATTAAAAAAAAGTCATAGTTAAAATAAAATTAAGCGAGCTAACACAGTTTTTGCTTTTACCTTCGAACTACTATTTCGCAAGAGAGATTAAATAGGTTGGCTATGATCTCAATTGAAAATGAGGCATATATCATTCCGTCAAGAGCATTTTGGGGCTTCTTTGTATCTTTTTACGCTTTTTGAGACAAGTCATTCTTGTCACATATATCAACGAAAAAGCACAAATAACCAAAACTTAGCGGAACAGACCCCGAGTTCGTGGATAAGTAAAATACAATAACTTGACTGACAAATTTGCTTTAAAAAATGCAAAGGGAAGTTTTTTTTTTTTAATCGGATCGTGCTAATTAATTATAAAGCACTATAACCGGGGTTACATTTTGATGTTGATTTTTTTTTGATATTATTCAAGCTAAAGGAAGACTTAATAGTAAGTGGGTAACAAAACATAAGGTTGGGATTGGACAACCCAAATATCAGGGCTGGCATTGGTACTCCTAATACAAACATTCAAAAGTCGTTGCTCAGTTCCAATCAATCTATTCAACTTGATTTGGATACGAGTTGAATGACCGGCCAGCATATCTTAAACTTCAGTACTCCTGATACAAACATTCAAAAGTCGTTGGTCAGTTCCTATCAATCTATTGAACTTGATTTGGATACGAGTTGAATGACCGGCCAGCATATCTACACCATGAACACTCCTAGTCCATATTAACGTAAATGTTACTCATTCCATTCCATATTGAGAATTTACTACGAAAAAATCGTGCTATTTTTTAAATTAAAAAATCAACTACTTCCGTGTGTAATTTTTTGAATTTTTTCGCACCGTATTAAAGATCTATTGGGGACTCTCAATATGGAACGGTGGAAGTATTTTTTTTGGAAGCTAGAAAGTAAAATTCATAGATATATGAAAAGAAAATTCTTAGAGATTTGTTGAGATGTATGAACGTTGGTGCTTGCAATCAAAGATAGTATTCCTGAGTGTCTATCCCAAAGCATAGGGCTTTCTAGTCGTATGCAAAATAACTCGGAAAGACTTGTTGGGTTTTCCCACATTAAATGTAGTTTGAAAAGAGGTTCCACTGCCTAGTGCAGTTGGTAACCTCCCCTCCCCTTCTTACAGGAAGCGAAGGTTCGAGCCCCCTTGGGGGCAATTGGGGATCTGAAGCTATGGAAAGCTGTTGGACTTTCTCTGTGCTAACTTAACTCACTCAGCTAACTTCCGCTAACCATACTGTGTGACAAAAAAAAATTGCATACTGTGTGACAAAAAAAAATTGCAGTTTGAAAAGAAAAAGAAAAAGTGAATAATGGATTGTTGAGTATTTAATTGCCCAAGTAAATTTGGTCATTGAAAATTCTCTTGAGTGGGTGCCTGCAATTCCAAGATTTGAAGAGCATAGATCCTTCTTCTGGCCCTATTTAAGTGAAGTGGTGCATGTGTGCCGAGTGTGAGAAAAAGAAAAAGGGTGAGTGTGTAGCCCCTTCTGGGGTTGCCGGATACACTGGCCGGTAGGTGAGAGGAGAGTAGATGTGTGAGAGGAAAATAGAAATGTTGGGAGTGAGTGAAAAACATAGTGTGAGCCAAGTGTTAGGAGCTCGAGGAGGATTTTTCGTCTCACATTGTAATCATCTATTTTTCATATAGTGGAATATTTCTCTCACCCGTGGATGTACCCGAGTTTTGGGAACCACGGATTTTCTTGTGTGTTGTTCTCTTGTGCGCTGTGTGATTTGTTTTTGTTTGTTGTGCTTCTATTGCGGATGGGATTCTTAATTAATCCTAACAAGTGGTATTAGAGCATAAGAGCAGTATCAGAGCGGAGGAAATATTTTTCCCAACAAGACCGAGATCCATCCACAAGAAGCGGGTTATTGGAGTGTAACGCCTATCGGTCAAATGCTGGTTTGTAGCTTTGGGAAGCCAACACTTGTTTAGATTTGATTTTTGGTGATTTTCAACTACGATTTTCTATCTTAGGCCAAAACTACGAATCACAAGTATTTTACCATAAGGCTCGGACGAAGAGTTTACAGTATCACTTATAGCCTAAATAATCCAATAATCTCACAAGTTTATGCAATCGATCGAGTTCCCACAGATAATTTGTGTCCTCGAATGAATGAAAGATTATACTGGGTGTGATCGAATTCTTCTATGGAGTTGGTCGAACCTGACAGCGGAATTCAATCGCACCTGGACTTTTCCATTCCAACTTCTGGACTTTTCCATTCCAACTTCTTAATTAGAGGAATCGATCACACCTGGACTTTTCTTGGACATTTTTTTCCAACTCTTGTAAAGACTTTATCTACACACAGAGGACGCCATTTCCATTCCATTTCTGTACGTACAAGGGTCCCACGTGACCCAGTCGTGGAATGTTATGCATACTGGCTTTCTACGATGCTCCGGATTTATTTTTATTGGTATCCGATCGGGGTCCAAATACAGTCAAAATTGGGTGTCGATTACCTGAAATCATTATAAACATATTTTATGCGCAATATCATCTAAAATGTTCAACAATAAACAATATACAATATTGTGTGCTTATCAATTGGCCTATATATGTAACTATTAAAAAAAAAAAAGCGGTCAAGTACGGTTAGGTCCTTCCTTCTGTAACCTCATTCAGAATTGTTTTAGTAAAAGGGAGGTTCCTATTGAATTAAATCGTAATCACGTTGCTTTAATTCCTAAGTGTGATCACCCTGAGACTATAACTCAATTTCGTCCTATTGGCCTTTGTAATGTTTCGTATAAAGTTATTTTTAAAATCATTGTTAATCGCATTAGACCTCATTTTGATGCCATTATATGCCCCTTTCAATCCAGTTCCATTCCTGGTAGACAAACTACTGATAACATTATTATTTCCCAGGAAATCATTCATACTCTTAGAAATCATAAAGGTAAGAATGGGGGCATGATTTGGAAAATTGATTTTGATAAGGCCTATGATAGAGTCTCTTGGGATTTTTTGTTAGATACCATGCGCAATTTTAAATTGAATGAAGAGCTAATTGCTTTGATTATGCGTTGCGAGACTAATTTGGAATCATCTGTTCTTTGGAATGGTGGGCCCCTCCCTCCTTATTCCCCTAAAAGAGGTCTTAGACAAGGGGACCCTCTCTACCGTTACCTCTTTGTCTTGTGTATGGAAAGATTGTCCGCCCTTATAAATCAACATGTCTTGAACAAAAAGTGGATTGGTATTAAAGCCTCTAAGGATGGTCCTTGCTTCTCTCATTTATTTTTTTGCTGATGATATTCTATTTTTTGGTAAGGCCTCTAATAAACAATGTGAGATCATGTTAAGTACCCTGAACATGTTTTGTGAGGAATCTGGTCAAGTTGTTTTTTTTTTTTTTTTCTCGGCAAACGAAATATTTATATCAACTCGAAAGGGTACATCGAGGGGGCTCGAACGACATAAGCTAAACAAACTTACAGAAAATAAACCACGCCCCTTACAATGACTTCCAACAGAAAGTTGGAGGAAAAACAACACCTCATACACCGCTGCACACACTCTTCACAGTTTCAACAATCTAATTCCATCCAAAAAAACCTTAAATTCCTCGACCGTGTACACCTCAAGTTGTTAGTGCTCACAAGTCTAAGATTTTTATCTCCCCTAATGTTCCCAATAGAATGGCTAAGAATCTAAGCTCTGAATGTGGTTTGGCCCTCACTAAGGACCTCGGCATGTATCTTGGTGTGCCTCTAATCCATAGCAAAGTTTCTAAGAGAAATTATCAATATATTATAGAAAGGCTTAACAAGAAACTTGCGGGTTGGAAAACTAATGTCATTAATTTCATGGGAAGGGCCACCTTAGTCCAATCGATTACCTCTACCATTCCTAATTACACTATGCAAATTGTGGCCTTGCCATCCTCTATTATTTATCAAATTGATAGATTAAACCGTAACTTTCTTTGAGGGGACAAAATTGAAAAAAAGAAGATACACATGGTTAATTGGGATACTGTTTGTAGAAGCAAACATTGTGGTGGTCTTGGCATTAGAAAGGCTGGTTCTACTAATAGAGCCCTATTGTCTAAACTGGGTTGGAGAGTTTCTACTGAACATGATCCACCTTGGATCCAACTTCTTCACAAGAAGTATCTGAAAGGGCATACTCTCAGAAATTGGCCTGCCCATAAGAAAGCCTCTCATGTGTGGAAAAGTATCATAAAAACTGAAGATATTGTTTTGAAGAATCTTAAATGGATTGTTGGTGATGGTGAAGACATATCTTTTTGGCATGACTGGTGGTGTGGTACTAGTCCGCTTGTTGAGATGCATCCTGGTGATCATGTGGAGTCATCCAAAGTGGCTGACTTTATTTCTGAATCCAAAGATTGGGATTTGCATGCTCTTAATTTTTCAGTTTCCAGTAATGCCCCCAGGTACATCATGAACACCCTCATTCCTAAATGGGCAACCATCAAAGATGCCCCCTGCTGGACCTTAGCTGGTAATGGTAAATTCACTGTGAAGTCTGCGTACAACTTTGTTTCTGATATCTCCCCTTCCCTTACTAAATGGAAATGGATTTGGGCACTTAAAATTCCTGCTAAGTTTAGAAGTTTTCTTTGGATTTATATGCATGGTAAGATCCTTACCAATCACCAGCGTTTGATTCGTAATGTAGTAGATAACGATACCTGTCCTCGTTGTAATAATGCTAGTGAGGCTATGACGCATTTATTTTTTGATTGTCCTTTGAGTGCTAATGTTTGTCCAGGGACCCCTTACCGATAATTTGGAGGAATGGCGTGAATGGCTTTACAGCAAAGTCAACTACTCGAAGGCGAACTCAAGGGGTTATTTTTTGAATGTCTATTGTTGTATCCTTTGGAAGATATGGCTATCTAGGAATAGGAAAGTTTTTGATAATATTGATACTAATCCGAATGAGATCTGTTCAGGTAGTCATATTTTTGCGAATGAAATTGTGCATAGTTTTCGGTCCATCTCATGTACTAGCTCAAGACCGGTAAGACTTGTTTCATGGACATTCCCAAGTACTGGCAGACTGAAACTGAACACTGATGGCAACAGGAAAGGTAATCCGGGACCAGCAGGCTATGGTGGAGTTTTCAGGGAGGAGAGAGGGCTTTGAACCCTTGGTTTCTTTGGAAAGCTTGAAGACTGTACAAGTTTGGAAGCGGAGGTTTGGGGGCTGTTCAGGGGGCTTGAAATGATCCAACAACAAGGGATGGATGCTATGGATGTGAAGTCAGACTCAATCGCGGATATTGATTTGATTATTGGGGAACCACCTCAGAATTCACCCCACACAGTGCTCATCAAAGAATGTAAAGCCCTCATGGATATTACTAGATGCACCCTGAGGCACAAGCTTAGAGAGGGAAATAAGGTGGCAGATAGGCTTGCCAACATGGGAGTAGATCAAGAGGACCGTATGGTGTCGCTCATTATCTCCCCGGATGTCATTATCTCACTCCTGGAAGCGGATATGAGAGGAGTGACTTTTGAGAGAGTGTAGCTATTTTTTTTTGTTTTTAAACTTCCTTTGTACCAAAAAAAAAAAAAAATCATCCCAGGCCAAATGATGAAGTACTATTAGCCTGATCAAAAAAAAAAAAAAGTACTATTAGCCTCGCGATGCATGAATTCTGAGAATGAAGCAAAATTTGGGATGAAGTTCGATTGAGATATAATCCTGCCTTGACAATAATTTATAGTTCTGAAAACGAAGCGAAATTCTCTTTGCTGTTCAAAAGAAAATTAGATATTCCAAAAATTGGGATACACTCGGCAAGATAACAAGAAAAATGAAAAGCTCACAATTAGGCTTGTCAATGGATTGGATCGGATCGGATCCGGATCCGGATCCGATCCGAAAAATCCGATCCAGATCCGAATCCGAATCCGATAACGTCGATCCGATAATCCGAATCCGCTAAAGTAATTGGATCCAGATCGGATCGGATTAAATCCGTTATCAATCCGAATCTGAACTTTATTTTTTTTTAACTTTTTATAAATTTTTGAAATTTTTTTTAAAAATACAGTAAATTTTTTATTTTGAAAAAAAAATGTTTAAGAAGTTGTATTTTTATTTTCAATTTTTTCTTTTATTTTTTTTTTGGAAAATATTTTTTTTTGCTAAAATTTTTGGAGTAAAAAAGTTTTCGGATCGGATCAGGATTTCCGCTATCGGATTTGAGTCTTATCGGATTTGGATCGGATCCAAGTCTTATGGATCCGGATCCGATCCGGCCCGTTGACAGGCCTACTCACAATCCATTGGTGGCTCCATAATATTTTTGTAAGGGGAATTTTTAAACTAAAAATTTACCCACTCTATCAGTAGATCTCCACAAGCTTCTAAATAATGTATGTATATCACATGGAGTATTTCTTAGGTTTCCTAAGTTTTAATAAGGGAAGAGCTTGAATAGAATTTGGGAGTCCATAGCAACATAGACAAACCACCATTCACAAAAGCCCAATTAGCTAGTCTGTACTTCATATAGCACCACAAACAGCCCATAGGATTATCCAAAAAACCAACTGGGGTTAGGTCAGTTGGTCAGAAGACTCAAAACTCTTGCATCTCACTAGGAGGTCAAGAGTTTTGCCTTTTAAAGAGTATTGATATTATGGCAACAAAAACTGAAGTGAAAAATTTGGCAAGAGAGCATTGGCATATGAAAATCGATGAATCATACAAGAGATCGTTGTATACAAGAAGTAAATTGGTGATTATTTTTAGTAAATTGGTAATTGTTTTTATTTGCTAGGAAAATATAAGAGGATCGAACCTTTTGCAGATGATTTTTGGCTCTTTTATAACTTCTTTTTGTGTGTACACTCGAATGGAGGTTTCATAACTTCAACTGTAGTTAGAAGTCAAGTGCCTCTAGTCAGGTGGTGGACAATATTTGCAAGGTTTTACAACTTCCACCATCATATGAAAATTGTTGAATGATTCAAGAGATCAATTAAAAGAAGTCAATTTATAATTTCTTTTGTTTTGTTTTGTTGGAAAATTTAAAAGTGTTGAAGTTTTTACAGATGATTTTTTTTTTTTTAAACTATTTGTTAAGCTTCTTTCAGTATCTGCACTGAAATGGAAGTTCTTCGATCAACTTTCATCTAGTTAGAAGTGAAGTCAGGTGTTGGACAATAGATGCATTGTGGAGCCAAATCAATCCCAAGTTTCACAAGGCATTGAGTTGTTCTTCTATTACATTATGAATCATAAACTGCACTCAATAATGATTGCTATAGATATCGAAGCAGCGGCGGCTTACAATGTCACTGTTTGGTTCGTTTAGCAGCCCTAGCTATCACATGATTCAACTTCCTTTTGCTTGACCATTCAGGGTTCTAGATGAAAAGGCTTAGGTTATCTATTAGTCGGATTGAATTCACCTGAAACAGGTATAACCCATGCATTTGACAATAAATGATTTGCATATTGGATGCTTTTGCATGGCTTCTTGGATTATTTATTTATTTTTATTTGTCTTGGAAGTTTCGTATTTTTTCCTGATGTAATTTCTTTTGTGGTTTTTTTTTTTTTTTGAAAAGGTCATTCATTCATCACAAGCCCATCGGGCAAACAGATTTCAGAACAAATACAGGAAAGAGCCAAAGCAACCTAAACGTTGATCTCAGGCACCTACTGCTAAAGCAGGCTGAAATAATGCGGAAGCTTTCAATATACTCCTAGAGGGGGGGTGAATAGGAGTTTTGATAAAAATTGCCAATTTTTGAGAAGATTAACCGATTAAAAATTAATATTGACGAACGGGATGATTATCTCAACTAATCCAAACCAAAACACAAGTAAAGCAATAAAATAAATAACGACAAGAGACACGCAATATACGTGGAAAAAGTTAGGGTCCTGAACAACCCTAAGCCAAAACCACGGCCTAATACTACTGTTAATTTTTATTGATTGAAAAGAAGTACAGATTGACATAATAGTAAAACCCTTACCCCAAGTTTTACCTATTCTCGCCAATCTCCGATGCTCCCCGAGCTTCTTTGCAACCCAATAGCAAGCCACGGATTTTTCACGTCCGATCTCCGGATTCAATCGGCTCCGAATCTTTCGCAGACCCGGCCACAGTAGCAACGGCACCACAGGTTCACTGGATGAATGATGAATGATGTGCGGAATGAACAGGACAATCAAAAACGTTCGGTCGAATGCGGGATGCAAGAACGTTGAATTAAGATTGCCACAAAAACTCAATATGAGTTGATGTGTTTATCAACTCATGAAAACTATGAAATCCAAAACCGTGTAATGATATGTTTCTGCAAAAGGTTCGGTAAATACCAAAACATGATTAGGGACGTATTTATATAATTTTCTAAGTAAAACAAAACCCTAATCAAAATAGGAAATAACATCCAAAAAAAACAAAATCCTAGCGTCCAATATTTTTTTATTCTCAGAGGAAGGAAAAATACTTTAAAGATGTGGTTATCAAAGGAAAGTTGCTCAACTTCGCAACCTACCCTCCAAATAAAGCAAGGGCTAGGTCGTTGAAAAGCATATTATACCGGCAAGACCGGATCGTTCCCACGAGGAAATCTTTTAAGCGTACTTGGAATAGAAGATATGAAAAATGGTTTTATAGCTTTCAAGCAGCCAACTGTGACGTTTGATTTGAATGATTAAAATTAACTTGGATTTAAAATAGACTAAGGTGGTCGAGTCAAGAGAGCTCGGTTTACCTACGATTCGGCCAATCAAACGATTCCTTTATCTAACTAAAGAGCGGACCGAAACCGTCCGGATTCCGCTAAAGGCATTGAAACTGAAGACTACTTGTAACTCGTTTTCAAAGTATTAATTCAAACTGAACTCATTTAACGCAAGTGAGAGACGAAAAAGGATCGTTCGCACGCGTACGATTAATCAAGCACGTAGCATGGGCCGATAGACCTCATTGATCAAAGAGGCCACCAATCCCATGATCAAATACTAGAAATCATGGGTTGAATTCATTCAATACGTTGACAACGAGCTAAAGATTAAGCGAGACCGTTTGATCAACCGATTCATAGCATAAACCTCACCCCGAGACCCTACCGGTTAACTACTCACGCATTGAGAAAAAAACTAGAAATTATGCTAAGTAGAGAAAACATGATTTACCAACAATCTCGAAAATAAACTTGATTTCTATTGAGCTCCAACGTGTACCAACAACTTTAACAAACGAGATTTGATCAAACTAACAAAACTTACTTGAACTTTCAAAGGAAATGATAGCTAGAACTTGAAGAAATGACTTGAGAGCTCTTGAACTTCAAAGACTACAAATTTTGTAACGTAATACATAATGGCCATTTATGGCTTACAAAGCTATTTATAAGCCCTACAATCAGCCATTAATTGGACCAAAAGACCCCCAAAAATATCCCAAAACCAAGCCTTAAAAGGAAACTTTCCATAATTGGAAAGTTGAAAAGTCAGGAAAAATATCCTCTGGCCGAATGAAGTAATCGATACCTTCCACACAAGTAATCGATACCTTCATGCCCAAGACCATGTAATCGATACCTTCATGCCCAAGTAATCGATACCCTCAGGTCTGGTTTCTTTGTGGACCAATATTGATCAAAGGTATCGATTACACTGTCTATAGCAATCGATAACATTCTACTAAGGGAGCAAGTAATCGATTACAATCATCCCTGTAATCGATACCATTGTGGCTGGAGCTGCTTGGGTCAATTTTAGGCCAAGAGTAATCGATACCTATGACTAAGGTAATCGATTACAATCTGAAAAATGGCAGGTTCAGTCTTCTACCCTTGGCATCTTGTCTTGGCACCTCTGAGTCTCTTCCGAAGCAACTTCACTTGATTTTTGGGACTTGGTGGCACACCACCTCGACCTCGGATTGCTCAATCACCCTCGAGGGCTACACTTGGCATCAAAATGAACCTCGTTTGCACGTTTCTCATACAAAACTCAACAAATACCTTTACGTGCAATAACGAATTAAAAACGTAAATAAAACATGAATAAGCTATGATCTACGGGACTAACGCACCAAATATTACAAATATTGGGTGCTCATCACACCCCCCAACTTGAACGTTGCTAGTCCCGAGCAACAATTCAACACAAAAGTAAAACAAACAGAATCAATCCTTCCGGTTAAATACTTAACACATGCTCTAAACTTCAAGCTAGCAAGAGTTCCAAAAGCAAATTTATCAAACTCGCAACTAACAGCTGAAAACCACGATAGAACACAAGTGCTAAGCATATTCCGAACAAGCTATAAAAGAACCGTATCCAAGATCAAAATGGAGGATACGGTTTCAAGACAAATGCAACCGCATGCTACTAACATATCCCACAAAAAGGTGCTCGGAAACTAGGCTATGGAGAACAAAAATACCATGCCTTATATATGGAGAGCACCAAAGAACAGAATTCCATTACCACAAAGCTATAAGCTAAGATAACAAAAGAATGCATGCCATGAACTAACGTATGCATAAAGTCACCAATTGAATCAAGATGGAATAAAGGCGTACTATGAATCAACTAAGGACTTTTTTAGCATTTAATGACCTTGGTTTAATCAAAGAAATGTTAGCAAAACGGGGTGGCGGTCATATCTAGCTTGGTTTTCTACCCTTGACCGCCACCGACACAAGAAAACACCAAGTCAAAGGCCACATCTCGGCCTTACCAAAAACTTGCAAACTTACTGATTAACGTTCAACTAAACAAAGAACAAAGAAATAGACATGATAGAAGGTGGGATGTCAACCACCAAACACCCCGACCAAGTTGAGGGATTTTCTAAACCTAAAACCACCGACTCTAAAATCCACCTCACTGTCCTTCGGGAGCAGCCCCCGGTCCAATCAAAACCTCCTCCTCGCTATCTGCTTCCTCAACCCTTGGGGGAGCCTCGTACTTATCAGTTGAAGTACTCTCAATGCACTGTGTATGCCAATTCAGCTCATGCTTGAGCTCCCTGACATCCCTTGCCAATTTCTTCCTCTCCTTTTTCTCCTTTCGGATGCAGTTCCAAATGGCGATATTTTGGCAACACAGCTTCCTCATTAAACTCTTTTCCGATGCCTTAGGATCAGGCACCGCCCACAAGGATTGGTCAGAAGGAACTGAAGCTGAAAGCCCTGCTGATGTACTAGCTGCAGCAGCCTTGGATTGACCCTTGCTCTTCTTTAGTTCAGACTTGGTAATAATGCCAGGAGACGGTGGATCAAGCTTCTCATAGACCCCCTTTTCTATGCCTTTCTCACGCAAGAATGCCGTGATCATGCACGGGTAAGGACAACGGGCCGTGCCAAAGGTCTCCTCTTTGAAATCCACAATCTACCATAGAATGAACTCAGCCCAATCAGCCTTGAACTCTGTGTCATGCACGAACACATACATGATCTCCGCACTCTTCTTCGAAGGCTTATTTTCCGCTCCCCGAGGATACAAGTTGTAATGCACCAATTGATTGACCACCCTATAAATATCCGTGAATCCCCCCGGTTTGTGCTTGGAAGCAACCCCGACGCTTGGACGAGAGGTGTACATATCATTGATAATAGCATCCGTATCAATGGGCACGGTTCACGGATAATTGACTGCATTCCCCTCGGGCCTCTCGTACTTCAAATACTTGGCAATTGCGTCCGCATCTATCACAATCCGCTTATTGTTCACCTTGGATTTGATTTTTCCTTTCTCCTCCACCTCACTAGTGTCCAAGTTTTGATAGAACTCAATGACACCAGTGGCATTGTATCCTTTCAGAGCACGAGTCCAGAAACGTAACCCATGATTGGTGAGTAGGGTCATGATATCATCGCCGGCAAAGCTCCTCCTACAGATTGGCCTTTCAATTTTAAAACCCTTATATGGAATTGATAAAGCCCATTCCCTTTCAGCATCCGCCTCCATCTCCGCTGGCGTCCTACGCCTAGCCCTTTTCTCACGTCGGCCAGTTCGACTCACGGGAACTTCTTCCTCACTACTCTCCTCCATAGCATCCTGCTCTTCAACAATTTCTTCCTCTCGACGAGACGAGGAAGCTACATTCTTTCCCTTACTACCCTTACTACTACCCGCCGCCTCCGTAGTTTTCACCATTTTCAGAAATTACCCCCGATGATGAAACGGATCAAGAACACCTTGGGAATGTTGAGTGTTTGAACTTTGAGTGTTTGAAAACCCTTGAACCTAACCTAACCCTAAGCCACTTCAAAAAGGCCAAAACCCTTCGACTCGCGCCAGTATGCACTATCGCACACTGTAGGCGCACCTGCTGACAGGCGCACTCGCGCGATGGTCCCACTCCCTCGCGCGATGGTGCTTTGCCAAGTGTGGTCAAAGTCAAAGTTTTGACTGTTGACCCACGCGACTGTCACACTCGCTGACGGTCCCACACCATCGCTACGACGGTCCCAAATTCACTACCTTTAATACCGGGAAAACTTAGCCATGAAGTAACCCACAACCTGCACGCCTCTTTGCACCCAGATCCTTCCAAGCCTCCTATAAATACCCCCCTTTGTTCATCTTTTCAAAGGTTCCAAAAAATCAAGCAAAAAAGGTTCTAACCCTAGCCCTTTGTTTATCTCTTCTCCATTAGCAAGTGAAACATTTTGGTTTCCTACTTAGCACTCAAGAACATAGTTTGTTCTCACTCAAATCCTACTTTCAACTTCAAACATTCAAAGTTCATACACTTTTCAAACCTCAAAGCCGAAGGTATAGCTTACCTTTGTTCTGCTCTCTGTTCTGATCTCTGAGGGGAACTGGCAGGGCCAAGGCTGGTAATCAATACCAGTCCTGGCCCTAAAGTCAGCAGAAATACAAGAATCTGTGCCAAGCACTCCCTCGCGCGATAGACTCACATACGCGCGCGACAGTCCACTGTCTCGCGCGACAGTCCTCGTGGGGTTTGGGGGTGCTGGTTATTCTTGTTTTATCATGTTATTCATTGTTTTGAAGTATGATAGGCCTTTTAGCTCACTGCTCAGCATGTTAAAACACATAGACTAGCTTTTCTTGTTTATTTACTTTGTTGGAATGCTTCTGGGTTGCATCTGGACCTGTACCAGAGCTCAGAGCATGCAAAGCGCCTCGAAATCCAGAGACACTCGCGCGAGGGACTCACTGCCTCGCGCGATGGTCCTCTGAGTCCAGTCACCTTGCATGAGCAGTATGGCCCTTGGCCTTTGTTTTGATACCCCACTGTTAGGGGTTGTATTTCAATTTGTTTAGCTCTGCTTATAATAATTTGTAATAATTATTTACTTTCAGCACATATAAACCGCTTGGTTTGCCTCGGGTGTGCACTGTCCTTCCAGAGCCCGAGGATAAAATTCAACCTGTGGTGAGGCTTGAACACTCGCGAGGAATGGGTGTATCGCGCGATGGTCCTTTGCATGCACGCTGATCCATGCGTGCAAAGGTGGCTGTCATGTGTGATACACCTATTCCATGAGCAGCTTGGTTTATTCTAATCAGGGGGTTAAGTTTTATCCCGCTTCATATTTGCCATCCATCCATGCCATGTTTAGATCACATCTTGCAAACTTGTTACGGTTTTAATCCCCGATTAACTGTTCCCCGCCCTAACTGGCTAAAAATGATTAAAGAAGAAGAAGAATCACAAAGTTTTCACAAAATGTCTAAGTAGAGACCGATCTCCGAATTGGGTGAGAGGTGCCTTAAAACCCTTCCTCTCGTAACCTGGCTCCCGAACCCAGATATGGTTATGACGGATCGTGCCTACACTTTTTCAAATCAAATAGCGGCAGTGCTTCAAATACGGTTCCTTGGGTGACGGACCTTCAAACCTGCTTCGTTTTGTCCTTGAGCCTGCTTCTCCGCTCGCGCTTCCTCGATCTATCGGGCCCTTGCTCCGGGAAACAATTCCCGGAGGCTTGCTTTGGAATCCGAAATTCCAGGGCATGCTGCCACCTGCTGGCGATAATCGAACCAATATTAATCCATACTTAGAGTTTAATACGCTTGTGAACAATCCCTAAAAAGTCTGTCAAAACGGTGAGTTTTGCGCTGCCGAAGGTTGGAATGGTGATTTAACAGATCGTGTCCGGCCAATCTAATCTGGGACTTTTTCGATTGTTCACTTGCGTAGTTTCCTCTAAAGATGGACTAAATAAAGTGAGCCGAGCTTGAAAAGGCATTTTGCGATTTTGTGATTCTTCTTCTTCTTAATCAATTTCTAGCATCTCATTTGCATCGATGTGGGATAAGCCTCGTTGGATCGTTTTGGCAATCCGGCACGGTTTACCGGAGCCCGGGGACCCCGAATGACCAACAACCTTCGACGATGATGGGTCATGCTACCGTTTGACTGTTGCTCAGCGATATCGCGGGCGACGGGAGGTATATCTGTGGCCCTAGTCCGAGGAACCTGTTACGAACCAAAACCGGCCTTTGCATATACAAAGCATTAGAACTCTCCAAACTAGGACAGGTACCTACAGGGTAGGATCTACTTGCATCTAACCCTATATACTGTCTACGTGTTACTGCTTTCCCTATCATATGCACTGTACATATACTGTTTTGCATAGGAGCATGCTTAGGGCAGTTCTTTCTTTCGAGTTTGTCTTACGCTGTCTAAGACGTTGTTGGACCCGATGAGGAGTCGTTCATTCTGTTGAATGTTCGTTATCAATTTCAAAGTCCTTAGTTCAATGAGACTTTGAGAAATCAAAATTTACTAAATCCTCAGCTCATGCCTAATTGAGGATTCAACCGACAATTAGGAACAACAAAGTATTGATGCTATGTCACTGGCGCCACCCAGGTTGAAGTGCGTTGTCACTATACACCACATTGTTCAAGGTTAAGGTGCCACGTCATCAATGCCAAGTTGTTTCTAATTCAAAATTGAATCTTCAAAAGCGGACTAGACGAAGATTTAGTCTGCTTTGACATCTTTTAGGATCTGTCGATCTACTCAAGGACACATCGCCGAAAAGAATTTCGAGGATTCTGACAACGTCTGAAATTCATGAGGCAAACTCGTCTCTGGAACTGTAAATACATACATGTCATTTTGCATAGGAGCATGTTTAGGGCGGCTTCTAGGTTGTCTCTCGCTTTCGAGTCTGTCTTATGTTAATTTGGACGCTGCTAGACCCGATGAAGAGTCGTGCATCTCGATGGTGCATGTTGTTAATTTTTCAAGTCCCTAGATCAACGTGACTTTGGGAAATCAGATCTTATTAAATCCTTGGCTCATGCCCGGTTGAAGATTCAACCAAAAATAAGGAACCACAAAGTGTTGATGTCGTGATATTGATGTCATTTTGGTTATCGTGCACAGCACGTACACCGCTCCGGCTAACGCGCTTTGTCGCTGAAGCCACCCCGGTAAAGGTGTCACGCCATCAATACCGAGTTGTTCCAAGCTCAAAGTCGAATCTTCAAAAGGGACTAGTCAAAGACTTAGTCTGTTTTGACATCTCTTAGGATCAGCTTGATCTATTCAAAGGATACACCTCTAAAAGAAATCTGAGGATTTTGGCAGTGTCGAACATCATGAGACAGATTTGTCTCTAGTTCTAGAATCTAGGTTGACACCGACAACGACGTGTACATTGCATTCTAATTGCTGTAGAGTGCCACTGAGCTTTCATTTATTTTACTGTCTAGCTTCGAGCCATTGCACCGAGCAAGAAAGTACCGAAGGAAGAGCCAAACCTACTTGAGAACGCCGGAGCTGTTACACCTTTGCTTCCAAAGTCATATCTCCTTCCTCGATCATCAATCCAAAATGGCGACACAAACAGAGCTAGCTGAGCTCAGAAAGCCAGAGAGGAATTGGGTCACAAGATGGACAAGCAGATGATTATGGTCCAGGGACTCGTTGGCCTCGTTACCTCCACAGCCCCGCAGCCAGATATGGGGCTAGTCAAGGAACCTTCTCCAGCTTGTCATCCTGCATTTGGGATCAAGCTATGCTCGAAGGACATGTTCAAAGACCTGGCTGAGTTCCATGAGGCCAGGACCTACCCAAAGGAGGATGCTGGTTCCTTATTCACAACCATTGTCGAAAGGGAAGACATGTTTGGTGATGATTTCAAACCCAAAGGCAAAAGAATGTATCCTGTTGATAAGGCAATGCGGTGCAATTGCGAAGCAAACAAGGGTCCTGCTTTGAATTCTCAATTCACTCGCCGGAATTCACCAAGGACTTTCTCATGCTTCACTGCACCTTTGGACTCAGTTTATGAGAAGCTCCTCGATGCTGGTTCCATCAAGCCCCTCAATCCAACTCCTCTACCCAAAAATCCCCCTGCCAATTTCAAATATAACCTCTATTGCACCTACCATCAAACGCCTGGCCATTCTACCAATGCCTGCTTCTGGCTTCGACATGCCATTCAAGATCTCATCGATTGTAGCACCATCACAACCCCACCTCCATCAACAGCCGATGTCAATCAGGTCCAAAACACTCAAAGCTTCCGAGCCCGAACCCAACCCCGGAGTTTCTCTGTCTTCGAGGCATCTCTATCTGCAGTAATGGAGCAGCTTTTCCAATCTGGGCATCTCAAGTCTTTGACCCCAACTTCTCCACCCAAAGTCCTACCAGCCAACTACAACGCCAACCATTTCTCTGTGCATTCCACCAAATGCCTGGCCATCTCACTGATAACTGCTATCGTCTTAGACATGAGATTCAAGACCTAATTGACAATGGCACATTTCAAGTTCCATCGAAGCCCAACCTCACTTCCAACCCCTTGCCTCAACACGGGTCTGACCCTCTGGTTGGTCAGATAACTATCAACTCCACTCAAATCAACCCGAACTCCAAGCCGGCTACATCCATCCCGTCTGAGCCTGGAGGTCAGTCCGCTGGCCGCTATTTGTGTGAATGAGGTTTTCACTGCCGACATCTGGCTTGAAAGTGATGAGGGGCTTGCAAATGAGAAAACTGACTGGCTGAGGTCCATTGATCAAACGAGCATCAAGTAGGTTTGGTCGAGAAGCCAAAGGAAGCCAAAGTGCTGTTGCTTGGACGCCCGCTGGACCCTACCTCTTTGTAAAAGCTATGGGTAGCTTTTTAAATATTACGTTTTCAAAATCACGTCTAGTTTGCATTGGCATTTTGTCCGAGTCCGATACGTAGTCTTGTGTGTCTGTCTAAGTCTAGCTCTCAGTCGGAGTTCGTGCCTCTTGGCCCTCCACGTCGTAGATTTTGTTTCAAGTTTTGAGTCTGGCTATACTTGGCAAACCCCATGGGTTTTTATGATATGCATCATTCTGCTTCTAATTTCGCTGGCTTTTATATAAAATGTGTCGACCCTGACGATGAAGGGATAGATTTCGATGGGATCATCCCCAAGGAAATGTGTTCCCTCGCCGAAAGGGAAGATAAAAGGCATGCTCAACCTATTAAAAGAAGAAGTAATTTTCAATAAACTTGAAAGACAAGTATAACCTCCCGAAAGGTTCAAAGTTGGTCCAAGCACCGCCCTTAGAGAAGCATTGCGCCCGGTCAGACAGGCTCAATGAATTCATCAAACGTCTTGGCGTGGTCTCATCAAGTCACATCTAGCGTTGGTCCTGAGATAAAGAAGAGTCAAATCCCCTGCTACCGGGTGCCAATCCAAAAAACAGAAGCAGAAGGCTTTGGGCCTCGTACCGTGTTCAAAACAGCAACTGTGGCGTTCCGCCAATTACAAATGAGATAGTGTACAAAATGGCCCGGAGTAAGGCATTTCCAACCGAAGCACTCCTGACCCTGCGTCATCAAAGCAATTGTATCTGGGGCTACAGCCAAAGATCATCGACCTCGACGGTAACAAAATCAATACCTTGGTCAACCTGGATCAATTCAAAAGCTACTTTTCCCTGAGAGAAGCTCGTTGGGCTGAAAACCCCAAGGGTGGGCAGTTCCAAGCAAAAGTTAGAGCAGCCTGCTAGCCCAAAAACCTATGAAGGCGGTCTAGGCAAAAGTAATAGGCAATATTCAAAAGCTCGCTAGACCGAAGACCCGAATGGGCGGTACTAGGCAAAAGTTAGAGCGCAAAAGGAGAGGTAAACACACGAGTGAACCTTAGCCCGAACTACGTTTTGACCTGATTCCCTAGATACGTAGGCAGTTTCTCATTGAGACTCGGTCACAATCTATCAATTGGATCCATAGTTGACGTCTTGGTACACATCAAAAGTCGGAGAGGATTAAAGATCAAGCCGCATTGGAGGAACCAGGAAGGGGAAAAACCTTTGTCTTTTCAATTTTATTGCAAACTGCTTCTTCAATTTATAGCTGAGCATAAGTCTTAAAATATTTGAAGCATAAAAACAGAACGAAATGCTGAAAGGCTAATGCTCACAGTTTATTCTAAGTTCAATGAGGTCTGGTATGAGCCTGCAGCCTCGCGTGCTAACTTATAGTCACGCTGCTTGTTCAAAATAATTCGCTGGTATCGGTCCCGCGTGCTCTTTCAATCCCAAATGTAGTCTTCTTTGCCCTTGAATGTCGCCTGTGGGCTTTTGCCAAGTCTTGTCATACCATGCAGTCATATGGACTTAATGTGACCGCATGGGGGTGTCGGTCCGGGCCTATACGAGTCATCATATGTGTCTTATGTCCATCTTTGTGACATTTTTTCAGCTTTTCAAACAATTGTCATGTCGAGATGCTTTTCTCGATTTTGTTTGTATAGGTCTTTGTACCTTTTGCATTTTCATAAGTGTCAGTTTCACCCGTCTAAGGAATGTTGTGAGTTTTGGCACGTTAATACCCAAAATTTCATTATATTCTATGTGCCTAAGGGTTCGCATTGTATCCTGGGGCTCTTTCTCCCTTTTCCATTCAAGCTAGGCGAGTTTGTACATGTGCGCATGTCTGTGTGTCGATTCAGGTCACTTGTCAATGCAAATTAGATATTAGTGGTTAGTTTTGACATTCTCTTCAACACTTGCAAAAGAGAGTCAATAAATTGAAAAATGCAACTTTTACATTGCTACCCCAGCTCTTGTAATCCACAAGCTATGGAACCTCATGAACAGCAAAAGCTCGTCAGCCCAAGGCCAAGCAGAGCATCTCTGGGGCTCATCTGCCCAAGCATCGAAGAAAGGGGGCATGCAGGCCCAATCTCATTGCTAAATATCAACTGGGCTTGCCCGCTCAATGTCTATCTATCTGGGTGCGCATCTCAGAAGTGTCAGATAGTACAGTAATGAAGCTCAGGGGTAGACCTTAGGCGTCGTTGTCCTCTTAGGAGCCGCCCTTAGCTTGCATCTGCATTTTCAAAATTATGCATTTATTTACACATCATTGCATATTGTGTATCAAATGTTGAAAGAAGGAAAATTCTATCAAGTGTCAAAGCACGCCTGTCCAGTATCAAAGGCAGCAAGTAAACAGGATTTTTGGGGATCATGCCTGTTGCCTGGTCACTTTTGTAACTACGGCCGGAACCGCTTCTTTGGGATAATGCAGCTGTGAGTGGGGTGTCACACGCCGCTTCCTATCTCGCTTTCCATGGCAACCGCCAAGCTCGCGACCTATACTAGTGCGCCGCAGTAAATTCAGTGCCTCGAGGCCCAATCGCCAGCTATCACCAATTTCTCCCACCGCAAATCGCCTTGTCTCTATCCATGTTATTATCAAGGATAACCACTGCTTGTGCTACTTGGAGCAACACAACGACAACCGATCCTGTCCATCTTCAACGGCTTGATCGCATTGTAGAGCGATCTGCCCATTTCAAATCAACGACAGCCGGTCCTATCCATCTTCAACGGCCTGATCACTTTGTATAGCGATCTACCCGCTTCAACTCAACGACAGCCGGTCCTGTCCATCTTTAACGGCTTGATCACTTTGTATAGAGATCTGCCCGCTTCAACTCAACGACAGCCGGTCCTGTCCATATTCAACTGCTTGATCACTTTGTATAGCGATCTGCCCATTTCAAATCAACGACAACCGGTCCTGTCCAATTTCTCAACGGCTTGGTCATTCAGCACACTGATCTACCCGTCTCCTATCAACGACAGTCGGTCCTGTTCAATCCACGACGGCACATTCATCCTGAAGAATGGTCCGCCAGTTCCATGCCATCAACGATGATCGTGCATATCGCCTGCTCTCAATCAACGCATACCGCATCGCCCAATTTTCAACGGCCTCGATCATTGTGCACACCGATCCGCCTGCTCAATCAACGATACCGGTCTCGGCCCAATTTTCAACGGGCTCGATTATTGTGCACACCGACCGCCTGCCTCAATCAATGACACCGGCCCCGTCCCAATTTTCAACGGCTCGATCATCAGGCACACCGATCCGCCTGCCTCAATCAACGGCATACCGGTCCGCCCAATTTTCAACGGTTCGATCATTTATACCGATGATCCTTCCACCCACCGCAACGGTTTGATCATTTATACCGATGATCATTTATACCCATCCAGCCTTCAACGGTTCGATCATTTATACCGATGATCCTTCCACCCACCGCAACGGTTTGATCATTTATACCGATGATCATTTATACCCATCCGCCTTCAACGGTTCGATCATTTATACCGATGATCCTTCCACCGACTACAACGGTTTGATCATTTATACCGATGATCATTTATACCCATTCAGTCTTCAACGGTTCGATCATTTATACCGATGATCCTTCCACCGACTACAACGGTTTGATCATTTATACCGATGATCATTTATACCCATCCGTCTTCAACGGTTCGATCGCTTATACCGATGATCCTTCCACCCTGACTGCAGCGGTTTGATCATTTATACCGATGATCATTTATACCCATCCGCCTTCAACGGTTCGATCATTTATACCGATGATCCTTCCACCCTGACCGCAACGGTTTGATCATTTATACCGATGATCATTTATACCCATCCGCCTTCAACGGTTCGATCATTTATACCGATGATCCTTCCATCCTGCCGCAACGGCTCGATCATTTATACCGATGATCTTCCCATCCAGATTGCAACGGCTTGATCATTCCGCATTGATCTCCCCGTCCGCCTTCACGATACCGGCCCCGCCAAAATCCTCGGGTTTGATCATTCAAAGACTTTGATCTCTCCGCCCGCCTTCACGGCAGCCTACCCCACTAAATTCAATCCACAACGACGATCAAATTATCCTCCAATGGTCCGCTCATCCACAATCGATTGTTCCTCAGAGAGCCCGTCTTGCTCTGCCTCGAACGACAATCACCCTCGCCTAGCCGTAGTGCATCTTCCAAAGCAGCTTATTGCTCGTCTCGGATGGTCTTTGATAAGGAGATTGGCTCGATTCCCAACAGATGGAATTTAACTCGCCTCGACACGACCTACCCGTGTTTGTTGGAATACTTTGTGCCGAGGATAGCTCGATCCTCAAAGAACGCATTTAATTGCCCCGCCCAATCTGGGCATGATAGCCTGGCCCCGCCCCAAATTCGATCAACAAGCGGCAATGCAATCGCCCACTTCTACTTCCATCCTCGGCAATGGACCGCCCGTCCATTACCAATCAGGTTCTGTAAGTATGTCTATCTACTTTACTATGTTCTGCTCTGGATTGCCTTGAGGTGTGTCTAGAATTCTTTGACGTTACTTGTACCAAGTCAATGGTGCTTCAAGTGCCGCCAAAGAGGGGCTACTGTAGACCAATCTGGGCTCCCAGATTGCTTTACTTATGGTATTTGATTCCCGATAATGAAACGGATCAAGAACACCTTGGGAATGTCGAGTGTTTGAACTTTGAGTGTTTGAAAACCCTTGAACCTAACCTAACCCTAAGCCACTTCAAAAGGCCAAAACCCTACTGGACCAAAGCATGAGTAGGTCGTACCCTCGCGCGCTGAACCTAAACCCGCGTGCGATGGTCAAATGGAGTGTTGACCAGCGCGCCAGGGTCAAAGTTTTGACCGTTGACCCACGCGCGACACTGTCACACTCGCGTGACGGTCCCACACCATCGCGACGGTCCCAAATCACCCATCACCTTTATCAGCTGGGAAAACTTAGCCATGAAGTAACCCACAACCTGCACGCCTCTTTGCACCAGATCTACCTCCCCTCTCCATTTATGGAACTTTGTTCATCTTTTCAAAGGTTCCAAAAATCAAGCAAAAAGGTTCTAACCCTAGCCCTTTGTTTATCTCTTCTCCATTAGCAAGTGAAACATTTTGGTTTCCTACTTAGCACTCAAGAACATAGTTTGTTCTCACTCAAATCCTACTTTCAACTTCAAACATTCAAAGTTCATACACTTTTCAAACCTCAAAGAAGGTATAGCTTACCTTTGTTCTCGCTGCTGCTCGATCTCAGGGACCGGCAGGCAGGCCATGGTCCGTAATCAATACCACCCGGCCCTAAAGTCACAGAAATACAAGAATTGCGGCTAAGCACTCCTCGCGATAGACTCACATACGCCACATGATACCACTGCCTCGCGATACCCTCGTGGGCTCGTTTGGGGTCTTTGGTTATTCTTGTTTTATCATGTTATTCATTGTTTTGAAGTATGATAGGCCTTTAGCTCACTGCTCAGCATGTTAAAACACATAGACTAGCTTTTCTTGTTTATTTACTTTGTTGGAATGCTTCTGGTTGCATTGGACCTGTA
This sequence comes from Rhododendron molle, assembly GCA_025413875.1. Lineage (NCBI taxonomy): Eukaryota > Viridiplantae > Streptophyta > Magnoliopsida > Ericales > Ericaceae > Rhododendron > Rhododendron molle. Next base: position 51,838,692 of record CM046391.1, read on the forward strand.
TCAGAGCTCAGAGCATGCAAAGCAGCCTCGGAAATCCACCAGACACTCGCGAGTGGACTCACTGCCTCGCGATGGTCCTCTCGAGTCCAAGACTCGCCTTGCATGAGCAGCCTTGGCCCTTGGCCTTTGTTTTGATACCCCCACTGCTTATGGGTTGTATTTCAATTTGTTTAGCTCCTGCTTATAATAATTTGTAATAATTATTTACTTTCAGCACATATAAACCGCTTGGTTTGCCTCCTGGTGTGCACTGGTCCTTCCAGTGAGCCCAGAGGGGGATAAAATTCAACCTGTGGTGAGACTTGAACACTCGCGAGGGAATGGGTGTATCGCGCGATGGTCCTTTGCATGCACGCTGATCCATGCGTGCAAAGGTGGCCATCATGTGTGATACACCTATTCCATGAGCAGCTTGGTTTATTCTAATCAGGGGGTTAAGTTTTATCCCGTTTCATATTTGCCATCCATCCATGCCATGTTTAGATCACATCTTGCAAACTTGTTACAGTTTTAATCCCCGATTAACTGTTCCCCCGCCCTAACTGGCTAAAAAATGATTAAAGAAGAAGAAGAATCACAAAGTTTTCACAAAATGTCTAAGTAGAGACCGATCTCCGGATTGGGCGAGAGGGGTGCCTTAAAACCCTTCCCCTCTCGTAACCTGGCTCCCGAACCCAGATATGGTTATGACGGACTGGTGCCTACACTTTTTCAAATCAAATAGCGCGGCAGGTGCTTCGAAATACGGTTCCTTGGGTGACGGACCTTCAAACCTGCTTCGTTTTGTCCTTGAGCGCCGCTTCCGCTCGCGCTCCCTCGATCTATCGGGCCCTTGCTCTGGGAAACGAAATTCCCGGAGGCTCGCTTTGGAATCCGGAGTAATTGTGGACCAAACTAAGTAACCAGGTATCGATTACTTTGTCCATAGTATCGATTACATTGGTTTTTTTTTTTCCTTCTGAAACAACTGAACCTCCTTCTGATCAACCCTCAAGCACTTACAACTCATCCTCAAACTTCCCAACACACATGAAGCACAGCCCAACCACTTCAGAACATTGTAACACACATCCCAATGACCCTCCAAACATCCGGTTCCCTATGTTCATGAACAAATTGGACGGACACGGACTAGGTTACAAATAAGGACGAGGGGACACGTAGGTGGTAAAATCAAGCAAGAAATGCCTTGTATCACTTCCTAAGTACGCCATATATTCCCTGATGATTCAATAAAGACATTAAACACACTTAGGCATGAACATGAGAATATTTACCTAACTAAGAATGTACGAAGAAAGAAAACGGGATATGGACAAAGCTTGTTCAAAACACACTCAAACATCGTGAATCTACCTTAGTTCATTCATGCAAGTTGCGAGACAAAATTTGCGTAAAACGAACTCTTGCCAAATAATCACCTAAAGAGCATGTGTCAAGTATTTAAATCCACTAATTCTGTAATAACGGAAGGATTGCAACTAAAATCGAAAAATTTTACACTAAAAACGAAAAAACAAATACAAAGCATATATACCATATATGCCCCTCCGCCCAACTTAAAATGTGCTATGCCCTCATAGCATAGAAAACAACCGGATTGGGAGGGAAAGAACAAAAAGTTATACCTCCGGGGGAATGTCAACCCCCGTATACCGCGACCAAGTTGGCGGGTTTTTCGTCACCGGCTCCGTTCATCATTCAAACAGCTTTCAAGGTCAACTCCTTCGGCTCTTGCAACAGAACCACAGCTAGTCACACAGGACCATGGTCAAAGCTTTATTGGCCTGACAACCGCGACACGTAATCGCACCCATGCTTAGGGCTCCTGAATGCCTCAATCACTCCGACTTTAGATCCAATCCACCAAGGCTGGTGTGGTAGCACGTTTACCCTGCAAAAGACTGAAGCTCGAACTACCTACTAAGAGCCAAATGACATTAGAACCGCCCGGCTCGTGTTATCCGGGCGCCAACAGACAGAAATAGAAATAATACTTGCAAAACACCACCCGATATTCACGCAATCTCAAGAGTCATACTTTTCTTCCCGTATCGCACCGCGAGGTAGGACACAGGTGGCTATACTAGACCGTCAAACATTTGTTACATCATGCCCGAAGTAAAATCTACCGCTTGACCTCGCCAAGCAATTAAGCCCAGCGTTCCCTATGATCGAAACAAAGTGAGACTAGACAGAGCCTTGCGCCAAAGCACGGGAATATCAAGTCACACCCAAAGACCTAAACTGCTCCCGATAGGGACATATCTGAAAGCATGGATCATTAACGGTAAACTACTACAAAGAGAACTAATGAAAGCCCGATACAATGATGCATTGGTGAAATCTCTTGATTATAAAATCCCAAAAACACAAAAAACAAATAGAACCAATGAAAGAACTATATACAATATGCACACTATGAACAATATGTACAAACAAAAAGAATTTAATATCAGAACTCGGAGCGTCCAAGTCACAGATGGACTCCGCTGCATAATGAAGTCCAATGGCCCCTAAGATCGTAATTCAGCAGTGCACAAGACGTAGCCAAGTGCGGTAGTGAGCACGGAATACCAAGGCCTAACCTATGATCTATACCGCTTCGCTGGGCTAACTGCAGACGTGAGTGGTTCCTTGTGAATTACTCCTATCAGAAAGACTAATGAAAGCCCTATGTCACTGGATATTAAAATTTGCCCTTCAAACCGAGCTGGGCACACGATCCTTATTTTAGTAGCGGCGTGCGAAGCTACAAATACCCAAGTCAATGGAGGGTACCCCTTACAATGAAGTCAAGGGGCCGGGTCCGACAAACAGTTAAGTTCAGCGGTTACGCTTTCGCTCCCCGTGCAAACATAGTGTAGAACAAACTAAGAAACAAGAGCATCCGAGTAAACAGGATTGCTCAATTTCTCGTTAGGTTCGCCTACTTCAAAATGGCCTAGAAACGGTTTAAGCCGTTGGCCATTCACTTTAAAAATATTCCCATTGGATTCATTCTCAATCTCTATAGCCCCGTGAGGAGCGATAGATTTCACAACATAAGGACCGGCCCAACGGGACCTTAACTTGCCCGGAAAGAGATGCAATTTAGAGTTATACAAAAGCACCTTTTGGCCTATTTCAAAGTCTTTTCTAAGAATTTTAGTATCATGCATGGTTTTGACTTTGGTTTTATATGAGCTAGAGCGATCATAAGCATCTGACCTTATTTCCTCGAGCTCGTTGAGTTGAAGCTTCCTTTTAGCACCGGCAAGCGGCATGGAAGTATTCATCTTCTTGATCGCCCAATAAGCTTTGTGCTCCAACTCCACCGGAAGATGGCACGGTTTCCCATACACAAGCCGATACGGCGACATTCCCAGAATAGTTTTGTAAGCAGTACGGTAAGCCCACAGAGCATCAGTCAGCCGAAGGGACCAATCTTTGCGGGTTGGATTAACCGTCTTCTCAAGAATGCCCTTTATCTCCCGATTGGCTAATTCAGCTTGGCCATTCGTTTGGGGGTGGTAGGTCGTTGACACCTTGTGCACAATAGCATATTTCCTCATCAAAGCCGCAAAGGATCGATTACAGAAATGTGTGCCTTGATCACTGATTATAGCCCTTGGCATGCCAAACCTTGCCAAAATGTAAGCCCAGAGAAATTCGACTACCACGTTGGCATCATTTGTACGAGTTGGTATTGCCTCCACCCACTTGCTCACATAGTCAACGGCAAGCAAGATATAGTGATAGCCAAATGACGTAGGAAAAGGCCCCATGAAGTCTATGCCCCAACAATCAAAAACTTCAATGATTAGGATGGGATTTTGGGGCATCTCGTTCCGTCGGGTGATCTTGCCTAACTTTTGACACCGTTCACAAGCTCTAGTATACTCGAACGTGTCCTTGAACAAAGTAGGCCAATAGAAACCGCATTGTAGAATTTTAGCTGCGGTTTTCTTGAAAGAGAAATGGCCGCCACAAGCTTCCGTGTGACAAAAGTTCATGATGCTTCGATGCTCGGAATCCGGAACGCACCGCCGAATGATTTGATTTGGGCAATACTTAAACAAGTAGGGATCATCAAAGGAATACCATTTCACCCGTGATAGAAACCGCTTCCGCTCTTGTGACGTCCAATGTGTTGGAAGTAACCCCGTTGCCAAGTAATTGACAATGTCTGCAAACCACGGGGTGCTTGAAACACCGAAAAGTTGCTCATCCGAGAAGGTATCAATGATCGGAAGCCTAGTCGTACGATCTTCAAACTCCAACCGTGACAAGTGATCGGCCACTACGTTCTCCACTCCCTTTTTATCCTTGATTGTCAAGTCAAACTCTTGAAGCAAAAGAATCCAACGAATGAGCCTAGCTTTAGCATCTTGCTTGGTGAGCAAGTACTTGAGGGCGGCATGATCGGTGAAGATGACAATGGGTGAACCAATCAAGGAGGAGCGGAATTTGTCCAATGCAAACACTACCGCAAGCAACTCCTTCTCGGTAGTAGAATAATTCATTTGAGCATCATTCAAGGTTTTGCTTGCATAGGAAATCACACAAGGCTGTTTATCCCTTCTTTGGCCCAAAACAGCACCAACTGCATAATCAATTGCATCGCACATAAGTTCGAACGGAAGACTCCAATCAGGACTTTGAACAATGGGCGGAGTTGTAAGACTTGCCTTAAGCTTCCGAAACGCCTCCTCACAATCATTCGTCCACTCAAACGGGACATCTTTGGAGAGTAGATGGCATAGTGGCCGTGAAATGGCACTAAAATCTTTAATGAATCTCCGATAAAAACCAGCATGCTCGAGGAAGGAACGGATATCCTTGATGCACTTGGGGGTGGGGAGATTGGCAATGAGATCAATTTTTGACTTGTCAACCTCAATACCCTTTGATGACACGATATGGCCCAACACAATGCCTTGTGTTACCATGAAATGGCATTTCTCCCAATTGAGAACAAGGTTCTTCTCCTCGCATCGTTCCAACACCTTTTCAAGGTTGGCTAAGCATGACTCAAAAGAGTCTCCAAAAATTGAAAAATCGTCCATAAAGACCTCGACGATCTTCTCTACCATGTCACTAAAGATACCCATCATACATCTCGAGAAAGTGCCGGGAGCATTGCACAAACCAAATGGCATGCGCCTGTAAGCAAAAGTCTCGAACGGGCATGTAAATGTTGTCTTCTCCTGATCAGCCATGGCGACCTCAATCTGATTGTACCCGGAGTAGCCATCAAGAAAACAGTAGTAGGCATGGCCAGCTACCCGCTCCAGAATTTGATCAATGAATGGAAGCGGAAAATGATCCTTCCTTGTCACCGCATTCAGCTTCCGATAATCAATACAAACACGCCACCCGGTGACAGTCCTAGTAGGTACAAGCTCATCTTGATCATTCTTCACAACCGTGACCCCCGACTTCTTAGGTACCACTTGGATAGGGCTCACCCATTTTGAGTCCGCAATCGGATAAATAATCCCCGTATCCAACAATTTCAACACTTCGGCTCGCACCACATCCTTCATGTTTGGATTTAACCGCCGTTGTGGTTGACGTGACGGCTTCACATTGTCTTCAAGGTAAATATGATGTGTGCAAAGGGTTGGAGAGATGCCTTGTATGTCCGCTATGGTCCATCCGATAGCCTTCTTGTGCCTTCTCAAAAGTGCAAGCAACGCCAACTCTTGAGGTTCCCCAAGAGCGGAAGATATCACTACCGGAAATGTTTCATTATCACCAAGATATGCATACTTCAAGGTTTCCGGTAAAACCTTCAATTCAAGCTTAGGTGGCTCAACACTAGATGGCAACGTCTTCTTCTCAACAAGCGGCAACGGCTCAAATGTAGGAACCCACGGTTCCGCCCCAAAAGCTTCCTCCTCATCAAGCATAGAGTAGAGATACTCAACCTCCGGTGAATCTAGAAAATCGGCTTCCTCGGCGGTAAGACATACCTCCAATGAATCCTTGTACAAAAGCTCATCCACATGGTCTTGAACTAGAGAATCAATACAATTAACGTCTTGGACATCATCGTCATCCCCCATTTGGCTACCCACATGAAACATATTGACCGCCATCTTCATATTCCCGAATGTCATGTTCACAAGACCCGTCCGGCAATTAATAACGGACTCCGAGGTTGCTAAAAATGGCCGTCCAAGAATAACGGGTGTCGAAATTGGAGACGAAGACATGGGACAAGTGTCCAACACCACGAAATCCACCGGATACACGAAATTGTCAACTTGAACCAACACATCCTCCACCACGCCCTTTGGAATGCGAATACTTCTATCCGCCAATTGCAACGTGACGCGAGTTGATTTCATCTCCCCGAGACCAAGCTCTTCATAGACCGAATATGGAAGCAAATTTACACTCGCCCCCAAATCCAACAAGGCTTGCTCAATCCGCTTGCCTCCAATTGTAACAGAAATAGTAGGACACCCCGGATCCTTGTACTTTGGCGCAATGGTCGTTTGGATGATCGAACTCACTTGTTCCATAAGAAAGACCTTCTGTTGGATGTTGATCTTGCGCTTCTTAGTACACAAGTCCTTCAAGAATTTGGCATAAGATGGTATTTGCTTGATCGCATCCAAGAGTGGAATGTTGATCTTGACTTGTTTGAAAAGCTCATAAATATCTGCATTGGCCGCGGAATTTGTTGGAGCTTTCAACCTTTGAGGATAGGGAGCCGGAACGGGAGAAACTTGTGGCATGGGAGGTATGTTGTCTATCGCCTTTGGAGCTTGCTTGGGAGATTCCCCATTTGAAGTTGATGAAGTCGGCTCCGGAGCGGTCTTCAAAAATGTTGGTACCGGCGGTTCAACTTGGGCATTATCCACCACTTTACCACTCCGCAATGTAATTATGGACTTGGCTTGCTCGGGGAAAGGCACCGAAGAGCTACCAACCAAATTTTGACCTTGAGGGTTTGCTAGAGGTTGGGCCGGAAACTTTCCTCTTTCTTGTTGCAAGAGACCAACCAAAGTAGCAAGCTTCCCCATTTGAATTTTCAAATCTCCAACAGCCTGGGTAGTTTGTTCATTCATGGCGTTTTGCATTTGGAAGAAGGATTGCATCGAATCTTCCAAAGATCGCCTTTGAGGGGGAGGTTGGAATTGGCCTTGTGAGAATCCGGAGGGATTAAATCCGGGAGGCCCCTGATTTTGTTGGAAACGTGGTGGCCCAAAGTTTTGAGGAGAACGCCATGTTTGAGCTTGAACCGGTAGCTGGCCTTGAAATTGTGCCCCGTCTTGAGGTTGATTCCAACGGAGTGCCGGATTTTGCCTTTAGGCAGGATTGAAAGGATTTTGATATGGCTCATACCGTTGAACAGCACTCACTTCTTCCGGAGACATGCTGTTAAGAACTGTCTTGAGCACGGGGATATTAAAACACTCCCCCGTAGAATGCCCTGCCATCTCACAAATAGCACACACTTCTTCCACTTTAACAACAGACTTGACCTCATGAGCGCCTTTCAACTCCATTTTTTCCAACTTGCGGGTGAGTTGTTCCACCTTAGACTCGAGAGCATTGGTCATGGGATTAGGCTCTTCCAATGAAAATTTACCCGAGCCACCCGGGCCTTGATTTGCCATAGCCCGATCACCCACGTCAACAACGTTCCAAGATTGATTCTTGACCGCCAATTGTTCCAAATAATCCCAAGCATCCCCGCCGTTTTGTCTAGGAAATCACCATCTACCATCGTATCAATGAGTTGATAGCTTGCTTGGGAACAACCGTTCCAAAAATGACTGATCAATTGAGGCTTGTCAAGACCATGATGTGGAAGCGAAGCAACCAGATCTTTGAACCTCTCCCAACACTTGTAGAACGTTTCCCCCTCCTTTTGCCTGAAGTTCTGAATTTGCTCTTTGAGAAGCTTCGTTCGATAGACAGGGAAAAACTTCTTATGAAATTCAGCTTTGACAGCAGCCCAATCACGCAGAGACTGAGGTTTGAGAGATGTGAACCATTGTTTCGCTTTGTCCTTGATGGAGCAAGGAAATAACCTCAACCGTGCATTCTCCACTTTAGCAGCATCCGAAGTGAAAGTGCTAATGAGATCTTCAAAATCACGAATGTGATCATATGTGCTCTCACGGTCCAGCCCGTGGAATTGTGGCAGAAGATTGTGATAGCCATACTTAAAATCAAACGAATTTGCATTAGTAGTAGCAGGGAGAACTATGGGGGATTGTTGAACCGGACTCCCCGGATTCAAAATATCCCTCAAAGTCCTCACTGGTGGTTGATCAGCCATTTTCTTTTTAGGGCGGCGGCCTCTCGGACGTGACGGAGGTTTTGGTCTCGGACGTCTATACGCCGCCAAAGGAGGAGATCTTCCTCTAGGGCTGCCTTGCGGCGATAATGAATGACAGAGTCTACTAGAGTTTGGACTCTGATAGAAATCAGTCATGCACTACCACTCAAAAGAGAATTGATGAAAGTTGCAACCACAAAATAAAACAACAAACGTCTAACTAAAACTTGATTATGTACAAAAAAGGAAACAAGTTATAACCATACTAGTTTCGTTACACCTCAAGTCGATAGGCAAATCGGTTAGAGGTTTCCACTAGAATGAGTACAAATTGTTTGAAATAAAATAAACGGGATACTTACAGTGGGTTGTCAAACCTCCAAATAAGCCAATATAAAGAGATCCCCGGCAACGGCGCCAAAATTTGCTCAACTCCGCAACCTACCCTCCAAATAAAGCAAGGGCAAGGTCGTTGAAAAGCATATTATACCGGCAAGACCGGATCGTTCCCACGAGGAAATCTTTTAAGCGTACTTGGAATAGAAGATATGAAAAATGGTTTTATAGCTTTCAAGCAGCCAACTGTGACGTTTGATTTGAATGATTAAAATTAACTTGGATTTAAAATAGACTAAGGTGGTCGAGTCAAGAGAGCTCGGTTTACCTACGATTAGGCCAATCAAACGATTCCTTTATCTAACTAAAGAGCGGACAGAAACCGTCCGGATTCCGCTAAAGGCATTGAAACTGAAGACTACTTGTAACTCGTTTTCAAAGTATTAATTCAAACTGAACTCATTTAACGCAAGTGAGAGACGAAAAAGGATCGTTCGCACGCGTACAATTAATCAAGCACGTAGCATGGGCCGATAGACCTCATTGATCAAAGAGGCCACCAATCCCATGATCAAATACTAGAAATCATGGGTTGAATTCATTCAATACGTTGACAACGAGCTAAAGATTAAGCGAGACCGTTTGATCGACTGATTCATAGCATAAACCTCACCCCGAGACCCTACCGGTTACCTACTCACGCATTGGGAAAAAACTAGAAATTATGCTAAGTAGAGAAAACATGATTTACCAATAATCTCGAAAATAAACTTGATTTCTATTGAGCTCCAACGTGTACCAACAACTTTAACAAACGAGATTTGATCAAACTAACAAAACTTACTTGAACTTTCAAAGGAAATGATAGCTAGAACTTGAAGAAATGACTTGAGAGCTCTTGAACTTTAAAGACTACAAATTTTGTAACGTAATACATAATGGCCATTTATGGCTTACAAAGCTATTTATAAGCCTTACAATCAGCCATTAATTGGACCAAAAGACCCCCAAAAATATCCCAAAACCAAGCCTTAAAAGGAAACTTTCCATAATTGGAAAGTTGAAAAGTCAGGAAAAATATCCTCTGGCCGAATGAAGTAATCGATACCTTCCACACAAGTAATCGATACCTTCATGCCCAAGACCATGTAATCGATACCTTCATGCCCAAGTAATCGATACCCTCAGGTCTGGTTTCTTTGTGGACCAATATCGATCAAAGGTATCGATTACACTGTCTATAGCAATTGATAACATTCTACTAAGGGAGCAAGTAATCGATTACAATCATCCCTGTAATCGATACCATTGTGGCTGGAGCTGCTTGGGTCAATTTTAGGCCAAGAGTAATCGATACCTATGACTAAGGTAATCGATTACAATCTGGAAAATGGCAGGTTCAGTCTTCTACCCTTGGCATCTTGTCTTGGCACCTCTGAGTCTCTTCCGAAGCAACTTCACTTGATTTTTGGGACTTGGTGGCACACCACCTCGACCTCAGATTGCTCAATCACCCTCGAGGGCTACACTTGGCATCAAAATGAACCTCATTTGCACGTTTCTCCTACAAAACTCAACAAATACCTTTACGTGCAATAACGAATTAAAAACGTAAATAAAACATGAATAAGCTATGATCTACGGGACTAACGCACCAAATATTACAAATATTGGGTGCTCATCAAAAGTTACGTGCAATACCAAAACTCTAAAAATGGTAACAAAATCCACTTAATATAAAAATTTGATCCAAACATGCACAACACAATTTTAATCAAATTTAAGCATTTTGAACACAAATAAAATGTTATGCATGATATGCCGTGAATGATTTTACCTTTGATAAACGGAATGGCTTCACATGATCAAATTGGCGAAAGCAAGGGGAGGAGCATCACGCGAGAAACTACCCCCTATATAACCTACCCTATTACAATTAAGTGTGAAAGAAATACCAATGAAACAAGGTGCATTTTGGACAACCCCGAAAAGTGCAAAAAAAACTAACAATCTCCCCCTTTGGCATTTCCGGGACAAAACCACCCAATAGAAATTAAAAAGAGTAACTAGGATAAACTTAGACTGCTGACAAAAGCTGCTTGATCGATAGACCACAAAACCTGCATTAAAAATCCACCAACAGAGAAACGCCACAATAGATATATCCACGAGAAACAACAATATATTTAGGATAAGGCGATTCTGATAAGCTAAACCAAAAGGATACGACATCAATAACTAATATAAGAACAGACCATCCAACCTAGATTTACCACGTCTAATCAAGCAAGTCAAGCCAGCTAATATCCAAGTTAAAACAAAGAAATATCCACCAAATGACTATAAATCAAGCTCTTCTCACAAAACACTTCTCCCCCTTTTTGTCACGGAAAACAAAGGGGTCGACCTACTTCCCACAGAGTCACATCGGACAAAGAGTTTCGATGACACTCGATTGATAGTTCGGTGAACCGAATTCTAGACAGAGAGTTTCGATGGATGCTCAATTGATAACCCGGTTGACCGACTTTACTTTTGAAAAGGCCTTTCAAATAGCCTGACCACCTTGACCAAAAATACTATACTGTTAGTTGACTAATATGACTTGAGTTATGCAAGCAGGGCAAAGAAAAAAATGAAAGGTTAGGATGACTCACACAATGAAATCATACGGATGCATCGAGAACATAATTCATACACTTTTTGTGAACAAAAACAATGTTTGCCATTATCAAACACCTTATAAGCAGAACAAAAGAATTCATAATGCAGTCATTCAACAAAGAGATAGTTAGATGAAGAATGAAGCAAAAAACAAGGCCGTATGACAAAGTGTGTGTTCGCATCACGTAAATAATGTCAAGCTTAACTCAGTCCGGGAGGAATATTCTCATGTACGCAAAGATTTTCAAGATAACTTCCCCTCAAAAAGTCAAACCAAGCTAGGTCCGCAAAGTGAAATAAAGAGAAACACAAACTCCCCCTCATTCCTTTTTTTTTTTGTGGGGGATAAAGACATCCACTATTACTCCACTGCTGTTTGACGCGAACACTCATTGCTTACTGAGGCAAGAGACCCGGTTACTAGGCAAGTGGCCCAGGAGTCATACGTACCTTCACAAGGTCTATCCACCTTTTGACGCGAACGCTTAGAGGGAGAATAACTCACCCCAATTGTCTGGTTATTCAATGAACGCCTGGATAGGTAAAGTATACAAAAGTACCTAGGTTCTTGCAGGAGATAGATAATGGTACAAGATAACATCACTAGGGAATAGTAGCCAAAGGTCAATCTCAAGAGGGACAAACACATGAACATGTCCAAGTACATGAGAATAACCAAAAGGAGTTGAGGAGCAGGAAATCACATACGTGATATAGTGGAAATCATAAAGCCATGTAATATGATGCATCCAAAATCTAAAGATTCTCAGGGATGAAAGAGCGCATTGGATGCAAATATTCTGACTACAAGGACCATGAACACGAGAAACAAAGAACATTTGTTCACAAATTTTATTTTATTTTTAAATCCAAAAGACATTTGCAGAACCAAAAAAAATAAAAATGAAAATAAAATAAATTTTTTACATGTCTACTCTAGAATGATAGCACACAAAGCACGCAAATGAGAGACATTCAAACCCACTGAATCTATTCCATGAAAACGAGACCAATAGACCTCCTAAGGTACTCAAACCTAAGGGAATCTAATGGTTTTGTGAAAATATCAGCTTTTTGTTCATTGGTGGGTACAAACTCAAGAGTAATGAGTCCATCTTCTACAAGTTCACGAATAAAATGATGACAGTTGTCAATAATTTTGGTTCGAGAATGCTTAACGGGATTCCTAGAGATGTTTATGGCACTAGTGTTATCACAAAAAATAGTCATTGCTCCTTGTGACAAACCGTAATCTTGAAGTATTTGCTTGATCCACAAAAGTTGGTTGCAATAACTACCAGCTGCTATGTATTTTGCCTTGGCGGTAGATAAAGAGACATAATTTTGCTTTTTACTTTGAAAACGAGAGAAGTTATCTACAATAACTAGGATATAACGTTTACCGCCTAAGCTTTCAGTGCGAGCGAGACCCATAAGGTCCATGTGAAGTAATTCCAAACATTTAGTAGTGGCATCAATGCTAGTCTTTTTGTGTGAACTTTTGACATGTTTATCCTTCATGCAACCTCCACGAACTAAGTCTTGCCCATTGGCAAGTTTGGGCACACCTCTCACAACTTCGTTTCTAGTGATACGATGCAATTCTAAGAAATTAACGTATCCTAAGTGTTGGTGCCAAAGTTTAACATCATCAAGCATAACATGATTGCACACAACAGGACTCGCCATTTGGACACAATAGCAATTATCAGAAGATCTCACACCTTTTACTACACAGACACCAGATTTATTGACAATAGAGCAACCAGTTTTAGAAAATTGAACTTCATGCATGTTGTCACAAAATTGTCCAATACTCAACAAATTAGCTTTCAATCCCTCAACATAAAAAACATTTTCTAAATGAGGAAGACCAGGAGTGGATATGGTGCCTTGTCTGACAATTCTACCTGTATTACCATCACCAAAAGTGACAAGACCACCATTGTATTTTTCTACCTTGTCAAACCAAGACTTGTCTCCAGTCATATGCCTAGAACAACCACTATCTAAGTACCAATCATGTGTGTTATTCGCAGTGTGAGCCACATGACATACCACATTAACTTTCTTCCAAGCTTGTTTAGGTTTATTATGCCTGTGAGATAAGTAGTTGTGAGAAGTCTGACCCGGTGAGGCATCACGTTTGTTTATTCCTTTAGCAAAACTAGATAATTTTTGAATTTCCTCAACAATGAGGGAGGTTTGATTAGCCAAAAGACTTAATTGATTCTCAAAATTCCATTTAGTTTTTTAGTCTTAGGCTGAGATATCTTACAAGATTTTTTAAAATTAGAACCACCATGTTCTGGGCCAGAATAGAACTGAGGAGCTTGAGACTTACCTATTCCCTTTTTGTATTCCTTGAGAAGCTTGTAGCAATAAGGACGAATATGACCAAGACTACCACAATGGTGGCAAGTGATAACGCGTTTCTTAGGGGTATGACAATCTAAGGTCTTATGAACAGTTGAGGAGACGGATTTCACAAATTTGATCTCCTTGTTAGATTTTTCACTAGTCTTAGGAGCAAGAGATGGCGGGTCGATGAAACCAAGGCCGCTTCTATTTTTAAAAGTACGAGTCAATTCAGCTATACGAGAAGCGCCACAATCATTTCTTTTAATGGCCTCACTGGCCTCTTTTAAATCGTGTTCCAATACTTTAACTCTCTCCTTAGATATCCCAAGAGCCTTCAAGGCCTCCAAACGTTCTTTTTCAATTTTAGCAAATTTTTCATTGAAATTTGTTTGGTGCGCCTTTAACTCTTCTATTTCGTGAATCCTAGAATCAACATCAACACGAAGACCATTTCTCTCAGTTTCAACCTTTTTAATGACAAGAATCAATTCTTTCTTTTTCTTTTTCAGTTTCATGCATCCTTTGAAAAGTTCATTATAAGCATCATGAATAGATTCTAAGTCATCCTCATCATCGTTAAAATCCTCATCGCTAGATTCATAGTTATCCTTAATACTACACGAAGGTGTAGACACAAACGCTTCTGGAGATGTAGGAGATGTCACACTAGCGGCAAGGACCGTGTATCTTGAGACTTCGTCAGTTTTATCGTGACTATTTTGAGAATCGCTCTCTTCCTCACTATCATCATCCCAAGTGACTTTGTACCCCCTATTGGATTTCTTTTTGAGTGTGTTGGCACATTCAGCTTGAACATGACCAAAGCCATGACACTCATGACATTGAATGCCTTGGGGTTTCTTAGTTTTATCCGTAGAAAACTTCTTTTCACTAAAATCAGAATTGTTTACTTTAGGACCATCTTTAAAAGCTGAAGAGTTTCCTTGCTTATTATCTTTTCGAAACTTTGCAAATTTTCTAAATTTTTTAGCAAAGAAGGCAAGTTCATCTTCATCAAGATCATCGTCACTATCTTGGGGAATATAGGAATTTTCATTGGAAATTTTAAAAGCAATACTTTTGCTAGCCTTAGAAATTGGTTTCTTAGACAGGTGATTCAGTTCAAATGTTTGCAGTTTGCCTACAAGTTCCTCAAAAAGAATATCATCAACTTTATCACTTTCTTCGATCGCGACTACCTTAGCCCTAAACCTCTCAGGAAGAGACCTAAGCACTTTATGGCAAACTTTGAGATTGGAAATTGGTTCACCTAATGCATGAAAAGAATTAACAATATCACTCAGCTTGGTGATAAAACTATCAAAATTTTCATCTTCGGACATTCTCAATTCCTTAAAACGAGTGGTTAGCATTTGAAGTATAGAGGTTTTAACAGTTTTGGTGCCTTCGTGGGTAACGCGCAAAATCTCCCATGCTTCCTTGGCGGTATCACATGCGGAGATACGACTAAATTCAGTTTTACATAAAGCACCATAGATAGCTCCCAAAGCACGAGAATTGGCCTCGAAACTATCATTATCCGCAGTGTTCCACTCGGTGTCTTCTTTAAGTCTCATCTTCTTAGTAGTAGTGTCCTCTATTTTTGGAGGTTCATATCTGTACCTCACAGACCTCTAAGCCCTAATACCTAGAGAACTTAAGTGTGTCGTCATTCGTGCTTTCCAGTAGGGATAATCATTCCCATCAAAGTAGGGTGGCCTCGAGTTAGAAGCTCCCTCACGTGGTGCATTCATGTCTGTAACGCCCCGAATTTTGGGTACGTTAAATAAATATTTTTATTGAATAAATTAAGGAGAGTCTAGCTCATTATTACAACATAAGTCTCACAAGAGTACTTTTATTCAAAATAGGGGATAATCTAAGGTTAACTACTGCTCCGCCTCTTCCTCCATCCTTGCAAGCTCCTCGGCTCCAAAGGCCTCCAAGGTGTCTTACTGCTTGCTCATCTATGAAATCGACACATTATACTAGCGTCGCCCCAGTATAATATGTCATGGTCACCAAAAGGTAACACCGTGAGCTACAGAAGCTCAATAGAATAATCCAACCCGCTAACCCATAACTTACAACAAAGAGTCATATAAATAATTACACATGCTCATTAAACAACATAATTAACAATGATACATCCGCATTCACTATCTTGCTTACGTTGGTGTCATGCCTTTCTTGGTTTCTCCTACGCGACTCATCGTACTGTGTCACCATTTCATTTCAAAAATCATTTCTCATTCAAAGGGCTACCAAGTCCGGCCACGTTATAAAATCTTGCATTGGCTCCTCTCCGCGGATAACCAAGCCCAATTACCAATGAAGCTACCACGTCCGGCTCCATTAGCAATCTACACAATGGGCTACCAAGTCCGGCCTCATTGCGGTTTTCGCAAGTCCACACAAAGGGCTACCAAGTCCGGCCATTATGTAGTTTCAAAAATCCTTTTTATCCATATCAACCACTCCTTAAGTGTCATGTTTCTACTTTTTGGTTCTCGTGTCTCGTAATCATGCATAGACTCTGCGGCGGGACGAATCACTTTAAAGTAATCTAGCAAGATCATCTATTTAATCGTGCTTGTTTACAACCACAAGTAAGGTAAGCAATCATGCGATCAAGTTCACAATCCTTGAAAAGGTCAAAATACGAATACTTCGTTTTGAAACAACATTTTGTTTTTAAACGAAATGGTAACAACATATGTTTATTGACGAGTTAATCAAGTTGGGAAGGTTCTATAAACCATGCATTCAATTATTCTCAAGATCAAAGTAAACTACGTACTTTTAGTAAGAAAGTTCTACAAGCTAATTATCACAACTACATTATCATGCTCATATACTTCAAAGAATTCTACGTCAAACAACATCATGCGATCAACTAGCCAAGTATTGCATATTCTTACTCACGCTCATATCATACGATATACGTAGGGTAGGGGTATAAGAAGATTCTACCTTTCTTCTTGGCGGTAGGAAGACTACGAAAAGATCGACGGAAAGAAAGTTGGCAAACGAACGGAGTAACGGCTTATGATAAGCTTCCGATAGCTTCGAAAGAGAAAGGTTTCTCTCGAAACTAGATCGTAACCTATACTACTACTACTTTAGGATCGAGGTGGTGGTCGTATGGTGGTTTAGTGGCGGAGATGGAAAGAAAGCTCAAGAACAAGCTAGAACTACTCAAGAACACTAAGAATTCTTACTCTTTCAAGGAGAGAACTTGGAGAATGAAGAGGTGTGAGTTGAATGAGAAGTGTGAGGTCCTATTTATAGGCAAATGGGCTCTCCCTCCCTCTCTCTGGCCGGCTGCCCTCTCTCCCTCTTTCCTCCAATTTTTTTATTCAAGCAAATCAAGTTTGCTTGCAAGAAATAACCTACAAACCTAGGCATGCAAGGCTAGGATGTGTCCTTTGGATTGGATTTTGGAAGATTGGCCAAGCAAGTGGATTTGTTTCAAGTATAAAATTAGGATTTGTACAAAGAAGGACAAGATTGGATGGCATTGGTTATGCTTTCACTTGAAAGTATACACAAACTAGGACAAGGATGACCAAAGCATGTCAACCACTTGCACACACACATCACTCTCTCCCTCTCTCTCCATCCGAATCTCTCTCTCTCTCAATCTCTCTCTCTCGGCCTCTCTCTCCTCCTCCTCCTCTCTCTCTCTCTCTCTCTCTCCTCTTGGTACATTGTACTATGTACATATATATATATATATATATAACCATATATATATATAAAGACAAGAAGGGTTTGACTTTGTAAGAGATTTGTACCTCAAATCTCTCTCCCATCTTCTCCTTTCTACATCTTTCACTCAGTACAAGTACTAACATATACATGTATCTAGGATTTTGTGGTGCTATGCTTCTCCGGTCGAACCTCTGGTGCTAGGATGGGTGGGATGGCTTTGACTGGTTGGGACCTGCACAGGAAATGCACTCGTTAGTGCCTAAGCCCGGGTCGTGGTGGTCCGGGATAGGCACTCCGACGATCTAGTCAGTGGCACGAAAGGAGAGAATGAGAATATTAGGGTTTTTGGGGTCGAGAGTCACGTACCTCACTTCTCAGCAGTATCACTCCTTTTATAGGCGGGAAAAGGCGGTGCCCATACCACGCAGTTATACCACGCGCACGGTGATTGGTTCGCCCACTATGGCATCCAAATCCAATCCCGCGAAGTTAGGCTCGTCATGATCCCTAACGGCCTGCTCCTACCATAGTGGGATTAAAGACACGTTTCTTATTCATCCGACTCCCCTCCTGACTTCCTCTACAAGTCAAGGAGGAGATATGGTTCGGTGATAGGAAGCACCGCCGAACCAATCAGTCCGGCCACTCTTGACCTCACTGTAGCTGCTACTTAATTCGGTGGTGAATCGCCGAACCGGATTCCATCACATTCATATGGGGCAACGGCTTCCTGGAGTGGATAACTTCCCCTGGGTGAGTCGGGTTCGGCACACCGAACCTCACTCCGCCGACCCAAAAGTGTAACATGTCCACAGGTCGGGCTCATAACGGTTAAGTGGCCACCATTAGGGTCCCTCCACCGAACCGTGTCTACCTCACTACCGGACCACCTCACCGAGCCGAGGCAAACAAAGCCCTCCACCGAGCCGTGCCCACCACGATAGCCCCTCAACTCCTTCCTGGTCTGAGCAAGCAATGGGAGGAGTTGATGTGGTTCTTCCTGGATACCTCTCAAGAAACTTGTGCCGAACGAAATCCGCCGGTCCATGGTGATGGGGTGAGGAGGCGTCCTGATTTGCTGTATCATACTTTCACCGAGCGTAATCCGCCGAACCATCGAGGGGGAACGAGGAGACGTCTTGTGGAAGGAGTAATGATGGTTTTACTGCAGAGGGGGCTGATGGGACCGTTGGGCCTTAGAGATCGAACGGCTGGGGTTGACCCTAGCCCAATGTAGGGGGACACGTGGCGTAGAGAAGAGCTCCGCGAGTACGGGTCGACTCAGGCTTTCCACGTGGCACGATGAGAGTGGGCGGACTGGCGTCGCATCGGTTCCGGTGCGAGACCCTTGGGGTTCCCCTCCCTTCCTTTTTGCTCATTATATAAGGGGGAAAGCGAGGCAGAAAATCACTTTCTGCTCTCGCTCTTGCTCTGCAACTACTCTGCAACTTCGTGCCCCCCATTGTCTCCACCGTCGTTCCCCGTCGACCAGCAACTCCGGCGTTTACAGGTAACTCCGGCCTCCCTTATACCGCATTTTTTCTTTGCTTTTGCAATATTGCAGCCCCTTCTGGCTTTTTCTTCCCTTTTCATCGTGCAAAACCCTGACCTGAACGCTGTACACCGCCCTCTACGGCCATTCTTGGTCGTGATCCACCGCCTAGATCTACGGCGGTTGGCCATCTTACCAATCCGTCCTTGGACGAGACCCTTGTCCCTTGCCGAACGCGAACCTTTCGAACCCTCCCTGGTGAAGAGCCGGGGAGGAGTGGCCATGCTGAAGTAGGATTCTTGATTCTTTTCTTTTCCCTTGTTTTTAGGTCTTCAGCATATGGTGGACTTAAGGATCCTGCCGAACATTAACCCAGAAGACTTCCCCACCCTTATGGAGACGATCCAGAGCCTCGGCAGGAACTACCGAAGTTTCAACGACAGTTCTAGCAACCTCCCCCTTCCCACCGGGCTGTCCATCATCCCAGGGATCAATGTCCCCCTCCAAGTGGATGATAGTGCATGCCGGGGCACTCCCGTTGGCCAGGAGAGTTCCACAAATGCATCTGCCGAGCCCGATCCTGAGGGAGACGTTCACGCCGAACGAATGGCGACGGGAAGCCAAGCCGGTGCTTCCACATCGTCCGGCGGGCCTCCGAGTGCTTCCGACGCAGGAGGGGCCAGCGCCGCCCCACACGACGTCGACCTCATCCCCCCACCACCGACCGGCCTTGGCCCTATGCCTTACAACAAATTCTATGGAGACGGGCCAGGAGGGTTCACCAACGAATTCCGAGAGAAGTACGCCATCCCGGATGACGTCTTGGTCGAGAGGGTGACCGCCGACAGGGTTCCCTTCGGTGAAGACTTCATTGTCCTGCCGCTCTTCGCGATTACGGAGGGAGGGGTGAGATTCCCAATGAGCCCCTTCCTCCGTTACTTCTTGGACTCATACAAACTCGCGCCGATCCAGGTTGCACAGAATGCCTGGCGCGTCTTATGCTCGGCTATGAAACTAGCCGAGACCAACAACCTGCCGTTCACTTTAGGGGACTTGATGCTTATGTACATAGTGTCAAGGAACCCCAAACATGCCAAGTATTACCTCACAACGAGGCAGTACTTCGACCACCTGGTGGACCGCCTATACGACTCCGAGAAATGGAGCGGAGTCCTGGTGAAGGTCTCCGGGAACTTCGAGTGGGGGCCAATCAACCCACTTCTTGATATCCTCCACCCAACCAGGGTTGGGGCGGCAATAGAGAGACCGTACAGGATTCCCCGAGCACGGGGGTATCCCGGCCTCGGCTACACAGACAGACCTGGTAACTCCTCGCACTATGAACTTACCCATGGCGTTTTGGGACATCTCTTTAACATATACTGATATCCTTGTCTTCCCAAATATGCAGATTGCTCCGGTCCAAACAAGGCGCTTTTTCTCACCGGGAACTGGTCAAACCTCATCGCCCTTCTGCAGTGTTCCAACTGGGACGCGCCAAGACTGCTCGGCTACGAGCCCACATACTTCGGCTTCGCACAAAGAAGGGACAAAACCAAGATGGTGAGGAAGGCACTGGACTTGTCCACTGTTGCCGGGCAGGCCCTGCAAAAGCAGTACGACGCCCAAGACCTTTCCACCTCCAACCTCCCAGCTCGGCAGGATCCACCGGAGCAGGTACCTGCTGAAAGAACGGTGCAGGAGGAGCAGCCTCCAATTAGTTCGACCCAGCGGCCACGCCCCAACCGCCGAAAGAGAAACCAAACGGCCAGCGAGGGGGACCAGGCCGCCGAAAAGAGGTCCAAGGTAGCCGAGGATGACGTGGCGTTTGCCGGCACCGGCCTTGGCACGGAGACAGATACCACCGGGGCGACTGAGCCCCACGAGATCTTCGTGCCGGACCTCACATGCCCAGATGGGCATGTCATCACAACTGGCGATAGCCTGACAGCCAACCCCCTCCTGCCCATGACCTTTCTCAAGGGGGTGGCCCTTCCGAAGGACATGGAGAACCTTCACTCCGGGAAGGCCAGTAACTTGGCCGAACTGTGCCTGTTTCTCGCCAAGGTAAGACCCCAACTTTTTCAACTTCAAAAAGGCAATTTTCCCTTCTACTTTTTCTAATGCTTTTCCATTGTAGGCCGGGCAATGCGCTAGCCGAGCCTTTGAGGACATGGATGTCCTCCTTGAGGCGAGGAGGACCCAGAAGCTGGACCTCTCGGCAGTGAGGAAGGAGCTGAAGGAAGCCCTTGATAAAGTTGAGGCGCTGGAGGGGAAGGCCGCTGACGCCGCCCTCGTAAAGGAGGAGAGGGATCGGCTACTGATCGAGGTCCAGAACCTCACCGCCGAGCGAGACCGGCTGAAGGCGGAAAAGCAACATGCTAAGAAGGAGCTGCCGAAGCTCCTTGAAGAGGCCGGTGACGCCGGCTACAACGAGGCCGGGGAGGACTACACAAAACAGGTCCAAGACCTGGTAAAGAATTTTACCGCAGCCGAGCTGAAGAAGGTTGAAGAAACCCACATGAACTCTTTCCTTCGTGGGTATCAAGTCGGCCTTGATTATGCGGAGGTTCCCAAGGATGACCACCGAAGGGAGCCTCCTGTAGTCCCACCGGTTAACCAGCCGGAGAGCCAGCCTCCTATTGAGCAGCCCAGCTCTAACCCCAGCCCTTCGCCGAAGCAAGTTGAAGATGCCACTGCTACTGACAACTAGGATGTCTGCCTAGGATTTCTTTTGTTTTGCTGTTTGTCCGATCTTGGGATGGTGTGGGACTGTTCACCACCGCCGAGCCCTACCTTTTGTAATGCTTTCAAGTAATCAATGAAAAACAATCCTTGGTATGCCATTTCAGATTTCGCACTTCATGCGTTTCAACCTTGCACTTCATGCATTTGTTTATTTCAACTTTGCACTTCATGCGCTCAAGTGTTGTTCAGCCCCAGCGCGCCGTGCCTAGCCTCTGCTTCGGTAGAGTCATACAGCCGAGTATGATGTTGCCGAAGCAAAGGAATGGCATATGCTTGGCATGCACCCTTCAGGATAATGCATGTCCCTTACTGCCGAACGGGAACTGGGCAAGTTTGCCTCGGTGCCCTTCAGGACTTAGTGAGGACCTGGAGATGATGTGATCCCACCGAGGGCAATAAACAATCGTCACAATCAAAAAGGTGGAACAAACTAAACTTTATTTCATTCGAGATTATTGGCCAAGGGCTTTACATGAATAGCCGAGGCAAAAACAAAAAATAAAAAATTGGAAAAGAAAACTCAAGCATAAAACTTTCGAAGTAGCTGGGCATTCCAATGGTTTGGTATTGCTGTACCATCCATCTCGGCAAGCTCATAGGATCCGTAGCCCACCTTCTTGGCCACACGGAACGGGCCCTCCCACTTGGGCATAAACTTCTTCAAGTTCTTCTTTTGGACCACCTGCCGAAGGACGAGATCATCGACATTAAAAGGCCTGGCCCGTACATTCTTGTTATAGCTCCGAGCCAACTGCTGCTGATACGCCGCATACTTAATGTGGGCGTTATCACGGAGATCATCAATACGGTCAGCCTCGGCGGCCAACAAGGTATCGTTTGTTGGAACGTCAAAAGTAGCAGTTCGAGCCGTCGGGCAGGTGACAGCCACTGGGAGCACGGCTTCCACACCGAACGCCATGGAGTAAGGTGTCCGGCCGGTGCCACGTCGTGGGGTGGTGCGATAGCCCCACAACACATCGGGCAGCTCCTCCGCCCACTTGCCACGTTTATTCTTGAGTCGGCGCTTCAATCCGGCAGAGATGGCCTTATTGGCGGCCTCAGCCTGCCCGTTTCCTTGAGGATAGGACATGGAGGCCGTCTTCATCTGAATGCCGCGTCTTTTGTACAGGGCCTTAATAGCATCGGCCACAAATTGGGTCCCATTATCTGACACGATGGCGTACGGCACACCGAACCTGGTAAAGATGTGTTTCCAAAGGAAACTCTCCACGTCGGCAGCCGTGACTGTGATGAGTGCTTTGGCTTCCACCCACTTGGTATAATAATCGGTGGTAGTGATGATATGCGTGAAGCCGCCGGTCGCCTTAGGTAGCTTCCCAATGATGTCGACCCCCCACTGGGCGAAGGGCCAAGGGCTAGATACTGGTTGTAAGGGCAGCGTCGGCTGATTGATGAGCGGGGAGTGCTTTTGGCACGACTCGCACTTCCTTGCAAACTCTGTAGTCGTATGCACCATTTTTTTCCACCAGTAGCCCTGGGAAAGGGCACGGTCAGCAAGGGATCGGCCACCGGTGTGGCAACCAGCACTGCCATCATGTAATTCTTTGAGAATACCCGGCACCTCTTGGTCATGAACCACTCGGAGATCGGGTCCCGTGTAGGATCGGCGGTAAAGCACGCCGGACGGATCAAGAAAGTAGGATGCAGATTGGCAACGGATTTTATGGGCCTCCTTTCGATCGGCGGGTAGGGTAGAATCCTTCAGGTAGGCGACAAGAGGGTCCATCCAGCTGGGGGCCCGGTGGATGTCCATAACTTCCACTGGCGCAGCCTCAAAACTCGGAGTTGGGATCTCGCCAAGAACTATGGTTCGGTTGCCGCCATGCTCGGCACAGACGGCTCCGAGACCAGTTAAAGCATCAGCATGTGAGTTGAGATCGCGCCCAACATGATCAAAACATACATTCCTGAACGAGCCCGCCAAAGCAACAACATGGCTCATATACTTGTTCATGCGCGCATCCTTGGCCTCGTAGTCATCATTGAGCTGGTTGACTACAAGCTGGGAATCACTGTAGACCTGGACTTCTTCGGCACCCATTTGCCGAGCCAGTCGTAGACCAGCTATCAGGGCCTCATACTCGGCCTCGTTGTTGGTAGCGGGAAAGCCAAGGCTGAGAGCATGTTCATGTATCGTCCCGTCCGGCGATACCAAGACAACCCCGGCGCCAGCCCCTCGGTTATTGGATGCACCATCAACGTGGAGCCGCCAGGCGTGGCCCGTGAATATTTTCGCTCGGTGGGAGGGAATGGGCCGCTTGGTGATGAATTCCTCGTGAGCCGGGTGGCTTAGCCGAGGCACTGAAGAAGGCTCGGTCGTCGCAGTGTCTTGGGTTGGCTCATCGCCCTCTCTCTGATCCACCCCAGGGGAGAACTCGGCAACAAAGTCAGCCAGCACCTGTCCCTTTATTGCCGTTCGGGGCTGATAACGTATGTCAAAGTTAGCCAGCTCCAAGGACCATTTGCATAGCCTATTCGACAAATCCGCTTTTCGGAGGACAGCCTTCAGTGGGTACTCCGTGACGACGATGATAGTGAAGCTCTGAAAATATGGCAGTAGCTTCCTCTTCGCCGTGACCAACGCAAGGGCCAGTCTCTCTATGGGCAAATAGCGGGTCTCGGCGGGTAGGAGCGTCTTGCTGATGTAATAGATTGGCTGCTGGTCAGTTCCTTCTTCAGAGCCTGGCTGCCGGACCAAAACGGCACTCACCGAATGCTCGGAGACGGCGAGATAAAGGTAGAGGTCTTCTCCATCTTTCGGTACGACGAGCAAGGGGGCTCTAGATAAACAGATCTTCAAGTCAGCAAGGGCCTAGTCGCACTCCGCCGTCCACTGAAAGCTCCTTCGGCTGTTGCCTTTTATGGACTGGAAAAAAGGACGGCATACGTCCGAGGACTTGCTGATGAAACGGTTAAGGGCTGCTGCCATGCCGGCGAGGCGCTGAACCTCCTTCACCGTGGCTGGAGCCCTAATCTCCTGGATGGCTTTGATCTGACTTGGATCTGCCTCGATGCCTCGGCGAGTGACCAAGTGCCCGAGGAATTTGCCAGATCCAACACCGAACGCACACTTCTCGGCATTAAGCTTTAAACCGAACCTTTTCAATACGCCAAAAATCTCACCGAGGTGAAGGATGTGATCAGCAGCATCTTTGCTCTTTGCCACCATGTCGTCGATGTAGGCTTCCATCACCCGGCCCAGCAAGCCTTTGAACAGCAGGGCTATCATACGCTGAAACGTAGCCCCGGCGTTTTTCAGGCCGAAGGGCATCACCCGGTAGCAGAACGTACCATTCGGTGTGATGAATGCAGTCTTCTCCTGGTCCTTCTCATCCATAGCAATCTGGTGATACCCCCGGTACGCATCCATAAAGCTCAAGCGTGCATACCTAGCTGTGGCATCGACTAACTGATTGATCCATGGGCAAGGGAAGCAATCCTTTGGGCATGCATCATTCAGGTCGGTGAAGTCAATGCACACACACCACTTGCCATTTTTCTTCTTCACCACCACCAGATTGGCCAACCAGGTGGGGTACTGCACCTCTCAGATTGCTCCGGCATCAATGAGCCTATCAACTTCTTCGTTAACGGCGTCCGCGTGTGTCGCCGAGGATCGGCGCGGCTTCTGCACGACCGGCTTTCTGTTTGGGTCAACATTCAATGAATGCTTGATCACATCGGGGCTCAGGCCCGGATCTCGTAAGGAGTCCAAGCAAAAACCTCCACATTCTCTTTGAGGAAATGGACCAACTCATCACGATCGGCTGCATCCAGCTCCGAGCCAACCAAAAAGAACCGGGTCCCATCCTCGTTAATTGGTACCCGAACCAGTTCCTCCACGGCCCTATCAATGGCCGGTCTGCCGATCTCATCCGGTCCCTGTAACTCTTCCTTCATAGCGTCACCGGGCGTGATACCCTCCGGCAACTCAGGGACTTCAATCCATTGGACCCTCTTTGCCTTGCCGCTTCCGCGGATGGAGTTAACATAGCATTTCTTGGAGGCCGCCTGATCCCCCTTGATTGTTTCCTGTCGTCCCGATACGCCTATGAACCGTACGCATTGGTGAAGCGTGGCCCTCATGCCGTGAAGCCAATTGTGGCCCAAAATGGCGTTGTAGGGGCTCGGCGAATTAACCACAATGAACTCCACGTCTAGCTGCACCGAGCCGGCATAGACGGGGAGCACTATCCTGCCGAGTGGCTAGACTGGGATTCCTGTAAAACCAACGAGAGGAGCGTCCACCGGGGACAACCGTTCCTCCGAGAGCCCAAGCGCTTTGAACGCTGAGTAATAGAGAACCTCCGCTGAGCTTCCCTGATCAACCAACACTCGGCGGACCAGCTTCCGCTCAAATGGTAACGAGAGGACCAGGGCGTCATTGTGTGGAAGGGACAGCCCCTCCAAGTCTCGTTCGGTGAACGTGATCTCCCACGTACTACGGGCCTCCATTTTGTGTTTCAATGATGGCTGTACCACCATCACCTCGTGTGAGGGGTGACACAATTCTTTATGGAGCCTGCCGGCTCGGCTCGGATCCATCGGTCCGTGGATACACTGCACCACGCCGTCCAGAGCCTGGGCCCTCGGCTGAATACCTGCGTTGGGTGACTTTGTCCGATCAATCCACCGATCCATTCTCCCTTGTTGGACTAGCTCCTCCAGATAAAGTTTAAACGGCTGGCAAGCCGTTGTGTAGTGACCCTGCTCATTATGAAATGAACAATACACCCGCTGGTTCGGCTCGCGTCCATCAGCAGTACCCAATTTCTCCGTCGCCCCAGTTGGCCACTGGAAACCAGGAAGCCGTCCGCACTCCCGGAGCACACGGAAAATAGGTTCTTTGAAATAGGTGGTGATGGCGAGGTGGTCCCGCGCGTCACTCGGCGGCCGGTCCCTTGCCTTGCCACCTCCTCTGTTTCCACCAACCCCGGCACCTTCCTTGGTTACCACGTTGACTTGCTTCTTCATCGCCTGCTTAGGTTGTTCGGCGACTTTTGCCACATCGGAGCCTTCAATATACTCCTCCAACTCAATGTAACGGGCGACGGTTTGCATCAAGTCCGACATATCGTTCGGCGGCCGAAGCATCAATTCCTTGGAGAGATCGGAATTTCTGTCCAGGCCACGCTTGAACGACGTAGCCGCTGTCTTCTGGTCACAGTTCTCAACCAAATTGTAGACGTTGTAAAAGCATTCGGAGTAATCCTTCAAGGATTCTCCAACCTTTCGCCGAAGATCCGTCAAAGCTTCCACCGTCTTTGGTCGCCTGTTGCTAGCTACAAACCGGGCGGTGAACTAACGCTCCAGTTCGCCGAAGCTGTTGATCGACCCAGGTTTAAGCTGGGTGTACCACAGCATGGCAGTATCGGGCAGACTCAGGGAGAAAGTTCGACACATCATTGCCTCGCTCAATCCACAGAGTGCAGCCATAGACTTGAATTGCTGCACATGGGTCGGAGCGTCCGACTTCGCGTTGTACATGCTGAACTTTGGGACCTTAAAATTGGAGGGGGGAACTTCTTCTGCTATGGCCTTGGAGAAAGGCGACCCCCCTTTCTCTACCGCCGTTTCTCTTAGGTTCGGCGCATTGACCACCGATGGTATGAGCCGCGTATCAGGTTCGTCCCTCGAGCGTTTATCCGAGAGCGGCACGCGGAGCCTCCGGCCGTCGACGCTCGGCTCAGGGGAATTCCGCTTCTTGGACCGAGACACTGCTTTGGGCGGTTGCACCGCCTGGTAGGTGGTTCTCTCGCCGGTTCTGATATTCACTAGGGTGACGGTCTGTCCATCATCATTGACTTCGCATCTTTCCTCGGGGAGCAGCCCCTGGCTGTCCTCCCCCGCGTTGGGCGGCCCTTCTGAATTCCTCGGTGATCGCCCTCGGGGATTACGATCATATAACTTCGGCGAGTGTCGTCGGGTTCGGCGTGGTGAATGTCCCGGCGAGCGCTGCCGGGAGCGGGCAGAGGCCCTTCCATTGTCTTCGTTCCCCCGGCCGGCGGACCTTGACTCGGCACGATGCTCTAGGTGATCCCCACTTCTTGCGGAGCGGTGAGGGGAGATTCCAGTATTGTGCCTTCGGTCGCCGTGCCGAGGTCTTATCACAGATGGCGTTCGCCCTTGCGATCTCGTCCTACCACTCGACGCCGTCCCACTGACCTCCGGGTCGTGCCTCCGGCGGTAAGTGCCGCTGGACGTTTCATGTTGACTCATATCCTGGCGATCTGACTCCCGGTGGGTGCGTCCGCCGAGCCTCGTGAAGGCGGAGGTCCTAGCAGTTTCAGCTGTCTGTGTCTGACGGGCCACATTCCTCCTTCGGCGCCGTTCCCTTGACCCGGTCGCCGGAGGTAATCCTTGCTGTGCTTGTAGCTGTTGCACCTGCGTCCTTAGTCGTAGCAGTTCCTCCGCCATGCTCACCGGGAGCTCCGGAGGAGGCGGGGGAGGCCCAAGGCTTGCTGCCGTGCGGTGGACTCCGTCGATGTAGAACGACGCCGTCCCCACAGGTCGGGTACTTGTTCCAGCCACCGTCGATCCCATCATGACCGTGCCATCGGGTCCTCTGAGAGGTGAACCCGCAAGCCCCAGGTCCAGCCGCACCTGCTGAGTCGTTGGGGAGGCGTGGTTGGTCGCAAAGTTTGGATCGAAATGAGCCAAACCAAGAAGTCGTCCGTCCGTTCCAGTCATCTTCAGGATTGAAGGAGAAGAGGTTGAGGAAGAAGGTAACACCACTAGATGAGTTTAAAGGATCCCCAGCAGAGTCGCCAATTGTGGTGCTATGCTTCTCCGGTCGAACCTCTGGTGCTAGGATGGCTGGGATGGCTTTGACTGGTTGGGACCTGCACAGGAAATGCACTCGTTAGTGCCTAAGCCCGGGTCGTGGTGGTCCGGGATAGGCACTCTGACGATCTAGTCAGTGGCAGGAAAGGAGAGAATGAGAATATTAGGGTTTTTGGGGTCGAGAGTCACGTACCTTACTTCTCAGCAGTATCACTCCTTTTATAGGCGGGAAAAGGCGGTGCCCATACCACGCAGTTATACCACGCGCACGGTGATTGGTTCGCCCACTATGGCATTCAAATCCAATCCCGCGAAGTTAGGCTCGTCATGATCCCTAACGGCCTGCTCCTACCATAGTGGGATTAAAGACACGTTTCTTATTCATCCGACTCCCCTCCTGACTTCCTCTACAAGTCAAGGAGGAGATATGGTTCGGTGATAGGAAGCACCGCCGAACCAATCAGTCCGGCCACTCTTGACCTCACTGTATTCTACTACTTTCAAAGTACTATGTATAATAATACTAACCTAATGTACTAATTGTATTTTAATCAAATAACACACATGGCCAAGTCTAATATTTAAATCAAACAAGTACATGATTGTCAAGACTAACTATTATCCATTGGATAATGGTTTCCCTAGCGGCCAATAACCAATGGGTAATGATGGCTAGGATTCTAGTCTATCGCCCAATGGGTAAAGAATCTCCTAACGGTTATTATCCAACGGGTAATACCAAAAAGTGTAATACTTTGCAATTAAGCACTAAACTAATCTAATCTCGTACTTAGGAAGATTAACCAAGGTTTACCTATTGACCAATGGGTAAAGGAAACTCTAACGCTATTGTCCAATGGATAAAGACAAGAAGGGTAAAATGGTCCATCTAGGGTTAGGGAGAAGTGAAATGGGCATTAAGCTATTCTAACTAATTAATTAAAGACTAACGATACTTAATCTAGGCTTTCATTGCTCGAGTGGTATTTTGGTTTTATTTAGTAGGAAATCGCCTAATAACGGAATACTAAAGCCCGATGGTGCCAAATGCCAAGGCAAAGGCGTGGCGTGGCCAAAGCACCTGGTAAAGCGGTGGCCAGCGGTGGTAGCGACCCGATGTGTAGCGGTGGCCAAAGCGACCTGGTAGCCAGCGGTGGCGTGCGACCGGTAATAAGCGGTGGCCAAAAGCGACCTGGTGGCAGCCTGGCAGCGGTGGCGAGCGGCCAAAGCGACTGGTAAAGCGGTGGCCAGCGACCTAGTAGCCAACGGTGGCCAAAGCGACTGGTAGTGATGGCCAGTGGTAGTAGCGATGCGCGGTGGCCAAGCGGCCTGGTGGCAGCGGTAATAGCGGTGGCCAAAGCGGCAGCGATCAGCGACAGCAGAGCAACGGATGACCAGCGGCGAGCCAAAGCGAGCGATAACGAGCCGACGCCAAGGCAAGCCAGGCGCGACAGCGAGCGGATACGCGACGCTAAGGCGGCTAGCCAAGCCAAAGCAAGGCAGTCAAGTCAACGGTTAAGGCAAAGATTAAAATTTAGCCACTTTGGCATCGACACAACGCTCTAGGTTAGGAAAATGTAACTAAGCCAAACGGTAGTTAGGGTTGCTAACTAATCGGTTGCCATGTAGGATTTCCAGCCGAGAAATATAATTCTAGGATTTTACTACAATTACCAAGTAACTATACCAAGGTCTTAATAGGCATACTCGTCTTTTAGAAAATGACATTAATGCCCGGGCAATGAATTCCAAGCTCCTAAGTAATAAACCTAATTATGACAGATTATTAATCGCTAAAAGGGATTTATAAAATAAATAAAGAATTTTTCAAATATAACAACAAACTTTTATAAGTCGATAACGACCGATTTTTGGATGTTAAAAATGAAATCCAAGTATTAGAATAAAATTCAAATTTTTAGCGAAATTTTTATTGACCAAAAATCAGGGTCGTTACAACCTAGCCCCCTTAAAATAATTTCGTTCTCGAAATTGGTGCATGACTACAGATTAGGTTTAGTCGCTATACTGGCATCGGAATAGTAGTCTATCCCCCGTAAAAGGAGCAAGTCACACTTAAGTCGCAGGTTAGGCGTAGGTTGGCTATTTCTAGTCCGCACTCACTACACACTTAGACTAACGGCTAACTTTCCTGAAATGGTGATGATACTGTCTTACTCGATCTTAGGGGTTTTATTTCGGGTGCAAGTGTATAATGACCATGACAAATTGTTGCAGGCAAGCAATTAAATTTCTTAAGATAACATAAGATCAACATACTACATGCCTTAAGGCATCATTAGGTACAAGAAAAGTAAAGAAAAGCAGATAATAATGGCCATGGTGCCATTGGCGTGCCTCGCCCTACCACCTATCATTGAAGGCTTGGATCAAACGACGTTCGTATTCCCTTACGAACACTTCGAGTGCGATGATCACAGCGAGACGCAGCACCAGAAGGTGCGGAGACGGTTGTTCCTACCGAACCACCGTGGCATGCCCATTGTCAGCACGACACAGAACAGGAGGAAGATGAAGGGTTGCAATCGTAGCGCTTGGGTCGTTAGGGTGAGCTCAGTTCGCTCGATTTCTCGGAACGCGGCGTCTCCCGGAAATCCTCGTCGTCGGGTGGCCATGGTTCGGGTTGGGGAATGAGATGGTAAGAGAGATGAAGAGAAAAGGTGAAGAGAGGGAATAAGGAAATGGGAAGTGGTGGTGGGGTACATATAGGCCGGGTGCGGGTGAGGGTGAGTGGAGGGGGAAAATGATTGAGTTTTGAATTTTTTGGGATTGGAGGTTGAAATTTTGAAGTTTGAAATTTTGAAGGGTTGGGGGGTGGTTGCCGGGGCCCCCTTGCGGTTATGGCCGGCGTGTGAAGGCCGGGCCCCCCCTCGGTTTTGGCCAACACTTGTCGCTCTCCTGAAGAAATAAAATCTATCCAAAAATGGTTCCTAAAAAACAAAATGTCTATCGGTAGAGGGTTACAATACCCGTAATCAGAGAAAAGCAACTTGCGTCAATTAAAATAATTGTCCTTTGTAATAAGGGTTTCATTTACTAAAGAATAGTACGCAACAGTATTCTTTTGAAGAAACAAACTTTTTATAGATAAAACAGAGATACAATCATAAGCATAGAATAATATTACAAAGCAAATGACACGATTCCTCCTAATACAAGTGGAAATATCCTACATACTCTTAATACATGGTCGAAGTTCGTACCCACACAAATGCGACTACAACTCTTGGGACCTTATTTTAAAACTACGACTCTACTACTGCAGTGGAGTAAGGCCAAAATACACTCGTAACTCCTCCTTCCATTCCTTCTCCCTCTTCTCGAGCCAATACTCCCCTCGTTGTCGGGCATCCTCAATAGTGTCACTAAGTGATAAACGTAGGGTCTCCACGTCCATGGTCTCAGCTAAAGGTGACACGAGAATAACCTCGAAGGTGTGCTCGCCAGTGGCAGGGTCAAATATACCCAAGTGGGGTATAGGGATGTAACTCTCGGGTGCAAGCAGAGCCTTGTACGTAAGCAGGTCCGCAAAGGTGAATGGTGTAGCAGGGGTACAGCTAGCCATATCTACAATAATAAGAAGATTATGTGTTAGACTTATCGGTGTGAAAGGGTAGTCTCGTAAAGACACATGTACACACATAAACAATGAACACGTATAAAAGAAATGCATGATTTCATTACTTAGGGAAAAACAAGTACATCATAGGTGGTTTATAGTAGCCTTAAGCTTAATACATCAAGAGTCCTACATTTTCCTATTTTACATCAAAAGGCCTAACAACAGTGATCCTAGTTTAAAAGGTCCTACATCCCAAAGGATTACAACTATTGCTAGTTTTATTTAGGGACTCCTCATAGTATTCTTGGCTTCAAGGTCAGGCTAGAACTTCGTCCTCCTCGGGCTCATCCTTACTCTTACTAGCTTCTTCTTCCTTAGTCACCTCATGAGTAACCTTCTCATCTCCGGTTTCTTCTTTACCATACGTAAAGTTTTCCATCGGGGGTAGGGCTCCAAAGAATACACGGAAGGCACACAGGATTGGGAACATTACAGGAAACCAAGGGTCATCTTCCACAGGGGTAGGGGTATGATGCTGTACTCTTTTGAAATCTCGGATTTCTGCGAGTATCATGACAATGTAGTCAGGCTTCTTCATCAGTTGGATGGTCATAGTTTCTAGGGTGACCTCGAGTTGGTGAGCTCCAACTATCAGGTTGGTTAGGTGATCCATCTACAAGGAAAAGTTTTAAACTTCAATTAGTAGTGTTTTAAGTCAAGTTTTGTTAAAGAAACATCGAAATTTCTATGTTCCACATTCGATTCTTGATTTAAGTCATCATCCAATTGTTCGGGAATTCCCAAATCGGCGGTACTGCCAGTTTCCACCTTACTTCAATCCGAAGATTGTTTTGTCAGAATTCCACCCAATTTGGGACGGTAAACTTATAAATCAAGTCACGTTTATGCAACGGTCAACTTATCTTAAAACAAATCTTAAAGGCTACCCATTTTACCCATGGCCGAGGTTTTGAACCTAAAGCTCTGATACCAAGTTGTAACGCCCCGAATTTTGGGTACGTTAAATAAACATTTTTATTGAATAAATTAAGGAGAGTCTAGCTCATTATTACAACATAAGTCTCACAAGAGTACTTTTATTCAAAAGAGGGGATAATCTAAGGTTAACTACTGCTCCGCCTCTTCCTCCATCCTTGCAAGCTCCTCGGCTCCAAAGGCCTCCAAGGTGTACTGTTCCTGCTGCTCATCTATGAAATCTGACACATTATACTAGCGCCGCCACCGATATAATATGTCATGGTCACCAAAAGGTAACACCGTGAGCTACGTGAAGCTCAATAGAATAATCCAACCCGCTAACCCATAACTTACAACAAAGAGTCATATAAATAATTACACATGCTCATTAACCAACATAATTAACAATGATACATCCGCATTCACTATCTTGCTTACGTTGGTGTCATGCCTTTCTTGGTTTCTCCTACGCGACTCATCATATTGTGTCACCATTTCATTTCAAAAATCATTTCTCATTCAACGGGCTACCAAGTCCGGCCACGTTATAAAATCTTGCATTGGCTCCTCTCCGCGGATAACCAAGCCCAATTACCAATGAAGCTACCACGTCCGCTCCATTAGCAATCTACACAATGGGCTACCAAGTCCGCCTCATTGCGGTTTTCGCAAGTCCACACAAAGGTCTAACAAGTCCTGAAAACTTGATGTTTTTCACAACTCACATAAGGCTACCAAGTCCGGCCATTATGTAGTTTCAAAAATCCTTTTTATCCATATCAACCACTCCCTAAGTGTCATGTTTCTACTTTTTGGTTCTCGTGTCTCGTAATCATGCATAGACTCCGCGGCGGGACGAATCACTTTAAAGTAATCTAGCAAGATCATCTATTTAATCATGCTTGTTTACAACCACAAGTAAGGTAAGCAATCATGCGATCAAGTTCACAATCCTTGAAAAGGTCAAAATACGAATACTTCGTTTTGAAACAACATTTTGTTTTTAAATGAAATCGTAACAACATATGTTTATTGACGAGTTAATCAAGTTGGGAAGGTTCTATAAACCATGCATTCAATTATTCTCAAGATCAAAGTAAACTACGTACTTTTAGTAAGAAAGTTCTACAAGCTAATTATCACAACTACATTATCATGCTCATATACTTCAAAGAATTCTACGTCAAACAACATCATGCGATCAACTAGCCAAGTATTACATATTCTTACTCACGCTCATATCATACGATATACGTAGGGTAGGGGTATAAGAAGATTCTACCTTTCTTCTTGGCGGTAGGAAGACTACGAAAAGATCGACGGAAAGAAAGTTGGCAAACGAACGGAGTAACGGCTTATGATAAGCTTCCGATAGCTTCGAAAGAGAAAGGTTTCTCTCGAAACTAGATCGTAACCTATACTACTACTACTTTAGGATCGAGGTGGTGGTCGTATGGTGGTTTAGTGGCGGAGATGGAAAGAAAGCTCAAGAACAAGCTAGAACTACTCAAGAACACTAAGAATTCTTATTCTTTCAAGGAGAGAACTTGGAGAATGAAGAGGTGTGAGTTGAATGAGAAGTGTGAGGTCCTATTTATAGGCAAATGGGCTCTCCCTCCCTCTCTTTGGCCGGCTGCCCTCTCTCCCTCTTTCCTCCAATTTTTTTATTCAAGCAAATCAAGTTTGCTTGCAAGAAATAACCTACAAACCTAGGCATGCAAGGCTAGGATGTGTCCTTTGGATTGGATTTTGGAAGATTGGCCAAGCAAGTGGATTTGTTTCAAGTATAAAATTAGGATTTGTACAAAGAAGGACAAGATTGGATGGCATTGGTTATGCTTTCACTTGAAAGTATACACAAACTAGGACAAGGATGACCAAAGCATGTCAACCACTTGCACACACACATCACTCTCTCCCTCTCTCTCCATCCGAATCTCTCTCTCTCTCTATCTCTCTCTCTCGGCCTCTCTCTCCTCCTCCTCCTCTCTCTCTCTCTCTCTCTCTCCCCTCTTGGTACATTGTACTATGTACATATATATATATATATATATATATAACCATATATATATATAAAGACAAGAAGGGTTTGACTTTGTAAGAGATTTGTACCTCAAATCTCTCTCCCATCTTCTCCTTTCTACATCTTTCACTTAGTACAAGTACTAACATATACATGTATCTAGGATTTGATAGACAAAAATCAAGCAATACATCACATCTCTCTCTCTCTCTTTTCCTTCTCTCTCTTTCTCTCTCTCTCTCTCTCTCTCTCCCTCTCTCTCTCTCTCTCTCCCACTTGTATGTACTATGAAAGACTACCTATATACTAGTATATGTATATGTACTATGGGTTTCTAATAAAATCTAAGTTTTCAAGTAAATTAGATTTTCTAGATAAAATATTTACAACACACATGCTATATACAATATAATATATATATACAAGTACATACATATATATATATATATATACACATGTACTACACAATATCTATACTAGATACGAACTAGGGCTAATATCTAATATAGTATTCTACTACTTTCAAAGTACTATGTATAATAATACTAACCTAATGTACTAATTGTATTTTAATCAAATAACACACATGGCCAAGTCTAATATTTAAATCAAACAAGTACATGATTGTCAAGACTAACTATTATCCATTGGATAATGGTTTCCTAGCGATCAATAACCAATGGGTAATGATGGCTAGGATTCTAGTCTATCGCCCAATGGGTAAAGAATCTCCTAACGGTTATTATCCAACGGGTAATACCAAAAAGTGTAATACTTTGCAATTAAGCACTAAACTAATCTAATCTCGTACTTAGGAAGATTAACCAAGGTTTACCTATTGACCAATGGGTAAAGGAAACTCTAACGCTATTGTCCAATGGATAAAGACAAGAAGGGTAAAATGGTCCATCTAGGGTTAGGGAGAAGTGAAATGGGCATTAAGCTATTCTAACTAATTAATTAAAGACTAACGATACTTAATCTAGGCTTTCATTGCTCGAGTGGTATTTTGGTTTTATTTAGTAGGAAATCGCCTAATAACGGAATACTAAAGCCCGATGGTGCCAAATGCCAAGGCAAGGCGTGAGCGTGGTGCTTACGTCGAAACCTTGCCTTCAAATATAAGGTTGATAGAAACCCGAAGCGTAGGGCTAGGTCGTCGATAGCATAATATCCGGAAGTCCGGGATCGTACCCACAGAGAATCGAATACAGCTTAATTGGAATTGTAGGTTTTATATGGTAGGATTTGCGGCGTTTAAGACGGCCAACTTGGTTTTGCTTTAAACGATAGAAATGCTAAGTAAAAAGACTAGAAATGAACTTAACAAACTAAAAGAGGCAAGTCTAGGGATCATCTATCCCTTGACAAAGGCCGTTACCGGTTCTCAATTATAACTCAGGCAAGAGTCACGACCGCGTGCTCACGCCCGGAAGATTTAGCTTTATTGACTACGTTTATCGAAAGATGTGATTAAACGGAGGCGAACCAACTAGTTTAAATCATTTGTCGAGTCCAAAGGAGGCCACGAGCCCTCGTCATACTATTTGCCAAGACCGCTTGTCAAACGGCATACCGAGGAGTTAACACCCCTAAGTTTAGACCGAAATTACCAATTTAGCCCTATTCCGAAAATCATGCTTGAAAGCCCAAAGGCTCGAGAACCAAACAACCGCCTAAGTCCTCGGGAAAGATTATCCCGAGACTTAGCCAAACAACTACTCACACATATTGAAAAGACTAGAAATTATGCTAGAAATGATAAACATATTTAACCGACGAAAACGGAAATAAACTTGATTTATGCAAAGATCCAAAGCGTAGCTACAACATTAATAAACTAGAAATTAACATAAGACAAATACTTACTTGAGTTCTTGAAGGAAATGACATGAAAAGCTTGAAAGACTAACAATGGAGTCCTAGGAAATGAAAAAGACTTAGGCCTAAAAAAGACTAGAAAATGGCCATCCATCTATACAAGGCATACAAGCCTATTTATAGGGCTTGAAAAAATATCCCTTACAAAAGACCAAAATGTCCCTAAAATATCCCAAAAACATTCCACAAGTGGAAACTTTCTATAAATGGAAGGTTGAAAAAGTAGCAAAAACGTGCACAGATTTTGCAACATGAACCGGTACAGCCAAAAACCCGTACCGGTTCATAGCCTTGAAAAGTCTGCCAAAAACAATGTTCTGAGCAACATGAACCGGTACAGCCTAAAACCCGAACCGGTTCATAGCAGACAGATTTTTGGGGCAACTTCGCGGACTCGCTCCGGACACTCCCGAACTCGGATTTAGGCGTTCTTTGGACTGTTGGAAAGCTCGTCGAGTCTACTTTCTAACCCAAGTGGTTTGGATCTAATATCATTTGCACATCAAAAGATATGACGATTCTACCCTCAGCTAGTCGGAAGATGAGTAGCTTTGGTAAAATCCTCACTTCTCCTTCAATTCCCTTGACCCTTGGGTTACCCGAGCAACCTCCAAACCATCTCTTCATGACTCTTCGGGCACCACCATGGGGTGGCATGTGGCCTTGAGTACTTGGTTGCACCCGGAGCATTCCTTGGCGTTCAAAACCTCTTTATTAGCACGTTTTACCTGAAATACACAA
Organism: Rhododendron molle; assembly: GCA_025413875.1. Classification (NCBI taxonomy): domain Eukaryota; kingdom Viridiplantae; phylum Streptophyta; class Magnoliopsida; order Ericales; family Ericaceae; genus Rhododendron; species Rhododendron molle. Next base: position 51,876,298 of record CM046391.1, read on the forward strand.
AAACCTACCTTACGTGCAATATCACTATAAAAGCTAAATAAACATAAGTAAAAGCAGCATAAGACGGGACTAGTCGCACCAAATATCTACAATATTGGGTGCTCATCACGCCCCCCAACTTGAACTTTGCTAGTCCCTAGCAAACTAAAACAAAATGTATTCAACTAAACTATGCAACCCTCTTGAGATTCAAGATACAAAAATTATGCTCAACTATTACAACTAGGCAAGAGTCCAAAACCAGCCCTTCAAATCCAATCACGTGCAATCCACGCACAAGCATGCCATGAACTTGGATGAACAAACTATGCCATATTGGAGTAGTCAAACATGAATGCACCACAACGAGTTTTGACTCCAAAACTCTCAAGGATACGCTCTTATTCGACTTTTCACATAGTGAAATACAAGATACATCCCATGACAAGCGCTAGCGAGTAAATGCAATAGCTAGAGACAAAAAGCTATACATGCTATCAAAAGGGCGCTAAGAACGAAAGGAAAGCTAATTATTGACAAGTGTTGAAAGACTAGGAACAAATCATACTCAAAAAGTAATAAATATCAATCATGCATCAAACGGAGTTAACTAGCGTACAAAAGATCAACGGAGGACTTTATTAGCTTATAACGACCTTGGATACAAAGAGAAAGGGACTACAAAAAGTGTAGCGACCATATGCTAGCACGGTTCATCTACCCTTGGCCACTACCGACCCTAACTACCCAAGGCATGGCCACATATCGGCCAAACATCAAACAAAATTACGAAGAAGAAATAAAGAACAACTACTAGATAAGTCCTGCAAAAACTACTACCACCGACTCAACCACACGTAGTCGTCATCCTCATTCGGCTCCTCTTGGTATTGAGCATGGAGCTCTCCCTTCCTCAACGGACTTTTTCTCATCCGGAATGTAAGCTAGCCCATATATCTAACCAATTCTCTCATCATAATATTCACCCCACTTTCGGATATGATTTTGCTCTTTCATAGCATTTCTTTGATTTTCCTTTCTTTGAGGAATATGGTCATTTGAGGTAAGATTGTAGTGAGAGAGATTGAAGGGCCACTTTTGAAGGCTTTGGAGAGGGAGATGAAAATTTGGGGCTTTAGCTTTTGTAGTGGGAGAGGAGAGATAAGAATTCACGTATCGATTTTTCTTTTTACATCCCAACCACTTCTATCACATTCACACCACTTCCAAACTTCCTTGAATCTTTGAAAACTATTGACACACAACCCTCCAAACACCCGGTTACCTAGGTTTGAACAATGGAAGAGACTCGGACTATGGTTCAAAATAAGGACAAGGTGACTCTTATGTGGTTTAATCAAGCAAAAATGCCTTGAATCATTTCCTAGGTACGCCAACAACTCCAACAAGATACAAGAAAGATATATACACTACTCAAGCATGAACAAAAGATATTATTTACGCAAATGCGAGAAATGAGAACAAAAAGCATGGGATGCTTAAGAAATGAATCTCCACTCAAGTGATGCACAACACTGGACTTGACTTTCAGGCTTAACTTGTTCATCAATGTTCATGTATATGCATGACATGGATTCAAACGCATAATCGAATTCGACGAGATACACGACTCTTGCCATATTGATACAATTGAGCATAATTAAAGTATCTAGCATGCGAAATCACTACTAACAAAGGAGGATTGCACAAAAAATTTAAAAATTTTACCAATGAGACAAGTCTCATGAACATATATATAACATATATATCCCTCCCCCCAACTTAAACGATGCTATGTCCTCATAGCATGAAGAACAACAGTATTGAGAGGAAAGAACAAAAAATTGTACCTCTGGGGGAATGTCAACCCCCTTATACCTCGACCAAGTTGGAGGCTTTCTCGTCATTGCTTCCCTTCGTCATTGGAATGGCTTCCAAGGCTCACTCTTTCGGTCCCTCCATTGGAACCACAGCTAGTCACACAAGGGCATCGCTGGAGCTTTCTTGGTCTTACAACCGCGACACGCAGCCGCACCCATGTTTAGGGCTCATGAATGCCTCACTCACTCTAGCTTTTAGACCTAAACCACCAAGGCTGGTGTGGTAGCATGCTTACCCTGCAAAAGACTTAAGAACCAACTACCTACTAAGAAGCAAATGACATTAGTACCACCCGGCTCATGTTATCCGGGCTCAAAAGTAGCTGAAAGTAAAACACAACCAAATCTTCACGCGATTAAACGGGTACTACTTTTCTCCCCATTTCCCAAGCGAGAAACGGGTGGCGATACCGGACCAACAAAAAAGGAAAAGAAAAGAAAAAGAAAAAGAAAGAGTTTATGTACATGCAGCCAACCGCGGGCTCCGAACATTTATCATACCAACAAAGATTAATACCATGAAGATAGCACGCCACACTGCACACTTTGCCAAAAATTGAACTCGGCCATTCCACAAGAAAAGATATTTAGAGTAAAGCATTTGCCGAATTCGTATAAAAAATTTGAATTCCCCCAAGGGCAAAATAAGATTGATTTGTAGATTGTTGACAAAATCTACCATGTAAGCACGATAAAGAAAATCAACATTATCAACTCCAAGAAAATCAATTTGTTCTACGCCAACAAGATTCGAATTCTCAAGAGTAGGAGACCTACTCTTGGTCTCATATGCATTAGCTTGCTCTTCCCACAAGGAGTCCATAAAAGGTTCCTCAATTAATTCGACTCCAACGAAGTCTTGCTTCGCACAAGTAGGAGACCAACTGTTGGTCTCAATCTTTTGGTCTCGCTCTTCTAACAAGGAGGACAAATAATCCACCTCCTCATCCATTTCCTTAATAGTGAGTAATTTCCCCAATGGGTAGATACCACAAGGAGATGACACTTGATCCATTGTGCTCACCACAAGAGCCGGGTCCTCACAAATAGGAGACCAACTTTCGGTCTCATCCACAGTCATCTTTTCAGCTATGAGATGATTTTTCAACGGATCCTCACACAAAGGTAAGGACTCAATGGGAGGGGAGGACTCAAGGGGAGAATATTGGAAATTGAGCTCATCATTCCCTCCAAACTCTGAGAAGTTTTCGGAATCCAAATCAGAATCGTCCATGAAACTAGGTTGCACATGAGGTGAACAATGGAAATTAAGCTCATCACTCTGTCCAAGCTCGGAGGAGTCATCAAAATCTAAACCAATGCTTCCAACAAGGTTCAATGGCGCAATTTTTGGTTCCATGGCATTCAAGTTGGTTTGTTCAAAATCGTTAACAAAAATTGGTGGCTCACTTTCCTCATGCATGGCATTTGAGTTGGAATCTTGAAAATGTTTAACAAAAACCCGAGATTGCAAAGTTTGAGCCAAACGATCAAAGAAATTTAAGGCGTCAACGGGTTCTTTATCAAACAGGTTTCCATCGCACAACACATCTATGAATGCATGACTCGTTTGAGAAAGTCCACCATAAAAATAGTTTGCAATTTGGAAATTATCAAAGCCATGATGCGGGACCGCAATGAGCAAGTCCTTGTATCTTCCCCAACATGCATAAAAAGACTCATTCTCTCTTTCAACAAAGGTTTGAATTTGTTTCTTATGAACCCACGTATAAAATAGGAAGAAACTTTTTGTAGAATTCATTGAGCAAATCAACCCAAGTTAGCACAGATTGAGGGTTCAAGGAATTGAGCCAAGTTTTAGCATTATCCCTTAAAGAGAGAGAAAAGAATTTCACCCATGCGGACTCTGATTTCACAATGGCACCAAGGGTACCAAGTTTGCCTTTGAAAGCCGCAACATGTTTGAAAGGGGGTTCATGCTCCATGCCATGGAAGCGGGGTAACAAATTGGAAAATGTCATTTGTATCCTAAATACATTGACGACAGGAGCGGTGGGAGCAACGATGCAAGAAGATGGATAAGCATGATCGGGATAAGAGCATTCCCACATAGTCATGGGGACTATTTCCCCATTTGCTGCCGCCATTCTATTAGATATATAAGACATAAAGTAAACAGGCTAGAGGGGCTATGCCGCCACCTCTTTCTCAAAACAGTTCCGTGGGGTTATGCCACCACCACGTTATATAAACAATAAAAGAAAAGGCAAATGACGCTTACTCTAGCTTCGTTACACCTCAATTTTGATAAGAGAATCGGTTAGAGGTATCCGCTAGATTAAGTATTCTTTGCACAAAGTAAAAATTAAACGGAATACTTACAGTGGTTTGACGATCCTCCAAATAAGCTATATAAGAATCCCCGGCAACGGCGCCAAAAATGCTTACGTCGAAACCTTGCCTTCAAATATAAGGTTGATAGAAACCCGAAGCGTAGGGCTAGGTCGTCGATAGCATAATATCCGGAAGTCCGGGATCGTACCCACAGAGAATCGAATATAGCTTAATTGGAATTGTAGGTTTTATATGGTAGGATTTGCGGCGTTTAAGACGGCCAACTTGGTTTTGCTTTAAACGATAGAAATGCTAAGTAAAAAGACTAGAAATGAACTTAACAAACTAAAAGAGGCAAGTCTAGGGATCATCTATCCCTTGACAAAGGCCGTTACCGGTTCTCAATCATAACTCAGGCAAGAGTCACGACCGCGTGCTCACGCCCGGAAGATTTAGCTTTATTGACTACGTTTATCGAAAGATGTGATTAAACGGAGGCGAACCAACTAGTTTAAATCATTTGTCGAGTCCAAAGGAGGCCACGAGCCCTCGTCATACTATTTGCCAAGACCGCTTGTCAAACGGCATACCGAGGAGTTAACACCCCTAAGTTTAGACCGAAATTACCAATTTAGCCCTATTCCGAAAATCATGCTTGAAAGCCCAAAGGCTCGAGAACCAAATAACCGCCTAAGTCCTTGGGAAAGATTATCCCGAGACTTAGCCAAACAACTACTCACACATATTGAAAAGACTAGAAATTATGCTAGAAATGATAAACATATTTAACCGACGAAAACGGAAATAAACTTGATTTATGCAAAGATCCAAAGCGTAGCTACAACATTAATAAACTAGAAATTAACATAAGACAAATACTTACTTGAGTTCTTGAAGGAAATGACATGAAAAGCTTGAAAGACTAACAATGGAGTCCTAGGAAATGAAAAAGACTTAGGCCTAAAAAAGACTAGAAAATGGCCATCCATCTATACAAGGCATACAAGCCTATTTATAGGGCTTGAAAAAATATCCCTTACAAAAGACCAAAATGTCCCTAAAATATCCCAAAAACATTCCACAAGTGGAAACTTTCTATAAATGGAAGGTTGAAAAAGTAGCAAAAACGTGCACAGATTTTGCAACATGAACCGGTACAGCCAAAAACCCGTACCGGTTCATAGCCTTGAAAAGTCTGCCAAAAACAATGTTCTGAGCAACATGAACCGGTACAGCCTAAAACCCGAACCGGTTCATAGCAGACAGATTTTTGGGGCTCGCTCCGGACACTCCCGAACTCAGATTTAGGCGTTCTTTGGACCGTTGGAAAGCTCGTCGAGTCTACTTTCTAACCCAAGTGGTTTGGATCTAATATCATTTGCACATCAAAAGATATGACGATTCTACCCTCAGCTAGTCGGAAGATGAGTAGCTTTGGTAAAATCCTCACTTCTCCTTCAATTCCCTTGACCCTTGGGTTACCCGAGCAACCTCCAAACCATCTCTTCATGACTCTTCGGGCACCACCATGGGGTGGCATGTGGCCTTGAGTACTTGGTTGCACCCGGAGCATTCCTTGGCGTTCAAAACCTCTTTATTAGCACGTTTTACCTGAAATACACAAAAACCTACCTTACGTGCAATATCACTATAAAAGCTAAATAAACATAAGTAAAAGCAGCATAAGACGGGACTAGTCGCACCAAATATCTACAATATTGGGTGCTCATCACGTGGCCAAGGTAGCCTGGTGGCAAAGCGGTGGCCAAAGCAGCCTGGTGGCCAAACAAAGGCTGGCGGTGGCAAAGCGACTTAAGCCAAATGGCCAAAAGCGACCCGGTGGCTAGCGATGTCAGCGGTACAACCTGGTGGCCAAGCGTAGCGGTGGCCAGCAAAGTGGCCATAGCGGTGGCAAAGCGACTGGTAGCTGTAGCGGCTGCCGGTGGCCAAAACGGTACAACAAAGGCTAAGGCGACTGGTAGCTGCAGCGGCTGCGCCAAAGCAGAGAACCTGACAAAGGACCCACACCAAGGCAAGGCGCGCGATAACAAGCCGACGCCAAGGCAAAGCGCGACAATGAGCCGACGCTAAGCCAAGCCGAAGCAAGGCAGTCAAGTCAACGGTTAAGGCAAAGATTAAAATTTAGCCACTTTGGCATCGACACAACGCTCTAGGTTAGGAAAATGTAACTAAGCCAAACGGTAGTTAGGGTTGCTAACTAATCGGTTGCCATGTAGGATTTCCAGCCGAGAAATATAATTCTAGGATTTTACTACAATTACCAAGTAACTATACCAAGGTCTTAATAGGCATACTCGTCTTTTAGAAAATGACCTTAATGCCCGGGCAATGAATTCCAAGCTCCTAAGTCATAAACCTAATTATGACGGATTATTAATCGCTAAGAGGGATTTATAAAATAAATAAAGAATTTTTCAAATATAACAACAAACTTTTATAAGTCGATAACGACCGATTTTTGGATGTTAAAAATGAAATCCAAGTATTAGAATAAAATTCAAATTTTTAGCGAAATTTTTATTGACCAAAATTCAGGGTCGTTACAATGTCCATGATCACAGGATCAAAACTCAGGTGATTAAACCTAAACAGAGCAACCCGCTCTGATACCAATTGAAATAATGCAGAAGCTTTCAATATACTTCTAGAGGGGGGGTGAATAGGAGTTTTGATAAAAATTGCCAATTTTTGAGAAGATTAATCGATTAAAAATTAATACTGACGAACGGGATGATTATCTCAACTAATCCAAACCAAAACACAAGTAAAGCAATAAAATAAATAACGACAAGAGACACGCAATATACGTGGAAAAACTTAGGGTCCTGAGCAACCCTAAGCCAAAACCACGGCCTAATACTACTGTTAATTTTTATTGATTGAAAAGAAGTACAGATTGACAAAATAGTAAAACCCTTACCCCAAGTTTTACCTATTTTCGCCAATCTCCGATGCTCCCCGAGCTTCTTTGCAACCCAATAGCAAGCCACGAATTTTTCACGTCCAATCTCCGGATTCAACCGGCTCCGAATCTTTCGCAGACCCGGCCACAGTAGCAACGGCACCACAGGTTCGCTGGATGAATGATGAATGATGTGCGGAATGAACAGGACAATCAAAAACGTTCGGTCAAATGCGGGATGCAAGAACGTTGAATTAAGATTGCCACAAAAACTCAATATGAGTTGATGTGTTTGTCAACTCATGAAAACTATGAAATCCAAAACCGTGTAATGATATGTTTTTGCAAAAGGTTCGGTAAATACCAAAACATGATTAGGGACGTATTTATATAATTTTCTAAGTAAAACAAAACCCTAATCAAAATAGGAAATAACATCCCAAAAAAACAAAATCCTAGCGTCCAATATTTTTCTATTCTCAGAGGAAGGAAAAATACTTTAAAGATGTGGTTATCAAAGGAAAGTTACGTGCAATACCAAAACTCTAAAATTGGTAACAAAATCCACTTAATATAAAAATTTGAACCAAACATGCACAACACAATTTTAATCAAATTTAAGCATTTTGAACACAAATAAAATGTTATGCATGATATGCCGTGAATGATTTTACCTTTGATAAACGCAATGGCTTCACATGATCAAATTGGCGAAAGCAAGGGGAGGAGCATCACGCGAGAAACTACCCCCTATATAACCTACCCTATTACAATTAAGTGTGAAAGAAATACCAATGAAACAAGGTGCGTTTTGGACAACCCCAGAAAGTGCCAAAAAAACTAACACAGGCCCCGCGATAACGCAGGTACATAAGAACCAATCTCGGTCCAGATAACAGAGGTTCTAAGGGATCCACAGCTCAAACCCATAAACAAATAAGCATAGCTGAAATCTGAAGGCTAAACAACAAATCAACTGAAATGAATTAAGTCTCCTGGACAAAACACCGGCCTGATCAGGACGAGTACCACTGGACCACGTCAGCCGAAAACCTAGATTCATCCAGCCGAAATCTGCTGCAGTCCAAAACCAGACTACCACCGAACCCAAACAAAGCCACCACCGGAACCACCAGCCCCCAAAACACCAACCATCCGAACACCAAAACCACCACCACCGGACCATTCCTCAATAGGCGTCCTTCACCGAAAACCCAGTAGCCGGACCTCAACCCAGCAGCACCCACATAAATAAGGGCAAAGCCCAGGTCCTTATTCTCCCACCACCTCACCCCACCGGATCTGGGGGAAACCCAGACCGGTAACAGACCGGACAAAGCCGGTAAACAGGCCGGACTAAAACCAGCCGGAAAAAGGACGAAACAAACAAAAAAACTAGAGCCCCAAGCCCAACCGCACACCTTATTAACTCACCGAAGGCCCAAGAAGACCAGATCTGAAGACGCCGGGCAGGAGGCAAGCCAAGGGAGCCACCAAAAGCCGGCCACGCTAGTGCGGGGACCTCGCCATACTACAAGACCGCCGCCCCAAAGCTGGGGGTTGGAGGCACAAACGGTGAGAGGAGAGAGAGGCGAGGAGGGACGAGGGAGAAGAGGAGGAGGGGGGAGGAGCCGGCAGCCTCCCCTCCAAACGGCAGATCTGGAAAGGGGTTCTAGAGAGAGGTGGGAACTCTCGTGAGAACTCTTTTATCCATATATCCTACTCCTCTTAAATAAGAAGCTGTTTTGGGTGCGTTTCGCTTGGCAGCCTCCACTAACCCACTAACCCCTTCTTTAACCACTTCTTGTTTTTTGGCCACGCAAGTCACTAACTAAATTCTGATGTTGCCACGCAACCCACAAAAACAGTAGAATTCTCATCCCACCCAGTAGAATTCCCATCTCACCCAACAAACACGAACTAACCAAAGCAGGGAAGAAAAGAGGGACAAGGAGGGCTGGAGAGGAAGGTGTGGCACCAGGTAGGAAAAAAGACAAGAGGGATTTCTGCATGTCGGGTGTTTTGGTCTTTGCATGTTGAGTGATTAATTTCTCTGTGTCGAGTTGGGCTTTGATTGTTCAATCATTGGTTTTTCTGTGTCCAGTTATTTGTGGTAGAATTAGTTGTCGAGATTTGAGCTTCTTGGTTCTTGCATGTATTTTTTTTTTTTGGCTCTGTTCTTACCATTGCTCTGTTCTTTTTGGTTAACAGAGGGAGGGAGAGGCAGAGAGAAAGACTGTGTTAGAGACAGAGGTTTTGGCACCAGGTAATGCGTAATTGTTCTATCTCGAGTTAATTGTGGTAGAATTATTTGTTGTGATTCGAGCTTTTTGGTCATTGCATGTGTTTTTCTTCTTCCCCTTTTAGGGTTTGTTCTGAACAGAGCGCTTGGATGTGGTTTTTTTAATTTAGGTCTGTTCTTACCATTGCTCTGGTCTTTTTGTTTTGGTGTTTGGTCTTTGCATGTTGAGTCATTGATTTCTCCATGCCGTTTTGGTGTTTGGTCTTTGCATGTTGAGTCATTGATTTCTCCATGCCGAGTTTTTGGTTTTGGTCCTTGCATGTGCTTTCTCCAAAACGTAATCCGCTAGGGTAGTAGAGTTCCCTGGTAACATAGATTAGTACCTCAATTGATCACTTTTTGTTAGTTTGAGTTTGAGGAGTGCTTTCACCGTAAGATTGAGGATTTGGATCACATCCGTTACCAATATTTCTGAAGACTTAATAGATTGCTGTGTATGTTTACCCCAGCTTTCTGTGTGTTGTGGTGTGTACAGGAATTTCAGTGGGTGAGTGTTAAATTAGTTAGATCAGTGGCTTATCCTTAGTTATTTCATCAGTGGCTTATCCTTAGTTATTTAGTTAGACTAGCACATGTGCAATATTCTTTCAGAGCTTGGAGCTGTCGCTAAGAGAGACTGCAATAATGCAAGAGAAACATTCTCCTTGGTTTTCACTTCCAATCAAAACGGATACATTGGACGTTATGGGTACCTTGATCCCAAATGTTCTGGGATCAGTTCCATTCACAGTAATAATATAGCTCAATTGTCCATCCTTCCACATCTTTAAGCACCAATGCTGAATAGGCCAGATGGATTTTACCTATGAATTGACTTAAAACCCTATCAAAACGCGTGGCATTTGCAGGTTCATCTTCTTACCATAGGAGATTTATTTCCTGATATGCAGACTTTGTGGGTGGAATCTTTCCCTTTAGCTTGCAGAACTGAAATTTCCCATTAATTCGAATTTATCAGTCACAGCATGCCTTGCCTTCAGGTACTTCTCAAGTAAAGATATCCAGGTGATAGCAGGTTCTGGATGTCCAATCATAGATAGGAAAGTTGTCAACTCACGGAAGCGTCTGAGGGCACATGTGGGCATTGATGAAGGACATGCATGTGTTAAAGTTCAGTTAATTCATCTCTCCGCATTAAAGTTCTCTTTGTCAAGCGAGTAGGCATTCAGCACATATCTAACTAAACAAATCTCTTTTAGTAGGTTTGTGGTTCCTGCAGTTTGAGGGGAAACTGCGACAGGGCTTATGTGAAGGCACGCGAGGGTGAAGTTGGGCGGACTGTGGATGTCATGCGCCTATTGTTAACATATGGGCTCGATCCTGTTACTGGTATGGTAGAGAATAAGTCGCGTCTAAACAAATTTGTGTGGAAACAGCAAGAAGGTTGCTGAAAGAAATTGTAGAGCAGAGCATGAAGGAATTGAATTCTGAATCCCCAACTGCCACTTTTACCAAATGGAGTGCTTCTGTGCTAGAAAGTTCAATTTACCAAGGACAAGGTCATAGCAGCGTCTCGATGAAGCAAGGCGATTGGATATGCATGTTCTAAGTAATTTGGAGATGTCAATTTTGTTTGAAGTAGTGTTCATTTATTTTTTCAGTTTTGATGATTGATATCCAGTTTTTCCTGCCTTATAGATTCAACCTGAAGAATTCTGCCAAAAATACCAAGTGCGTGCACAGTGGTTGTCGATTCTTAGAAAGACAAAGAAAAGTAGGAGAAGATCATAATCATCTTGCTTTAAAGAAGGGAGACTGGATATGCCACAAGTAATCCTTTTTCAGATCAATGACTTTATCTTCCTTGTTTTCTCTGTAACTCATGTCTGCTAGGAACATTTTCTAGATGCAATTTCTTGAACTTTGGAAAGAATACAAGATGCTTGAAATGCGATGAAAACCCTCCAAAGCGGCTACTAAATCATGAAAAGTGGGAGTGTGACTCGTGAGTTCTCTACTCTCTTATTTCCTTGGATGCTTAAGATAAGTAGTATATCTGAATTGAACACTTTCTTCTACGAATGATGATCCTCTCATGTTTTGTGTTCCTGTCTGGCTTGTATTTTGTATTTTGTAATGCCATTTATAAGGCTGCAGTTTCTGCACTTCTTATCAGAAAATCACAATTTATCTATTTCACATTTTCTTAGATCATCCATCTTCATTTGATCTATTTGAAATTTTATTATGTCTCCATCATGCATGCATGTTGATATCTGCTAGGACCTCATAACACCCAAAAATCCTCAGGGAAAACAGAGAATTTGGCATCAGCTATGCCGATTTAAGAACTTTTACTTATAGTATCAGCAGTTGATGCCCAGTTAAGAATTTTTAAGAACTTTTACATCAACTAGATGCCCATTTAAGAACTTTTACTTATAGTATCAGCAGTTGATGTGAAAGTCCCTACTGTTCCCTCAGGGAAAACAGAGAATTTGGCATCAGCTATGCCGATTCTGAAAGTCCTTTCTGTTCCCTCTTAGATAAACTTCAGGATTCTACCTAACAAAAGAGCAAGTTTAACTCTTCACTGACTTAATGGTTTGCCTCTTTCTTTCCCTCACAGAGCTCATCCACACTAACGGCTACTTACCAACTAAGCACTAATTGATGCTAATTAACAAATAAGTGAAAACTAATAGTAGGCCTATCCGATTTGAAAGTCCCTTCTGTTCCCTCTTAGATAAACTTCAGGATTCTACTTAACAAAAGAGCAAGTTGAACTTTTCACTGACTTAATGGTTTACCTATTTCTTTCTCTCACAGACCTCCTCTGCACTAACGGCTACTTACCAACTAAGCACTAATAGATGCTAATTAACAAATAACTGAAAACTGATACTAGGCCTATCCAATTCTGAAAGTCCCTTTTTACCTGTAGGCCTGTGCATTCTAGAAAAGGCAGAATTCCCATTAACTGTTGCGCCCTCCGAGCAACCGCTTTAATGCCGAAATTCTCATTTAGTTGTTTCATTTAGTACATGCCATGCACTGTCCTTAGGCCGCTTCTATAGTTTGTTAATGAAACAGTCCACCACTTGCACATATCCTTATCTTCTTCCGTTCCTCCTATATGAATTCTTGCCATCTATTAGCACATTAACTTAAAATACACATATCTGGTATGCCATTCATAACACTCTAAATTTGTGCAGTAGCATCAAGCATTTGTTACCTGCAGGCCTATTCTTGCCTTCCTATATGAATTCTTACCCTATATTGGTACATTAACTTACAATGCACATATCTGGTATGCCATTCATAACACTCTTAGAAAAAATATACCCTTGACCAAACTACTGCAGCATAACTACACTACCGACTACAGCATAACTACTGCAGCTAAAGCATAACTACTGCAGCTACCGACTTCTGTTTATACACTTGACCAAACTTATTCATATACCCTTTCCTATGATCAACAAGATCCATAATTCCACAAAAAATCAAAACACCACTACACAACGGGCATGAATAACGTGCTTTGCACGTTAGAATGCACCTAGTCTAAATCTATAGATGAAGTTCTACTTTCGCCAAAAAAAAAAGTGGACTCACTTTCTCTAAGCCGATCGAGCTCCTGATATCCATGGCCTGGCCGACAACCTACAAACCTTCCCGAATTTGGTAGAGGGATATGTTTTGGAGGGGAGAAGGGGAATATAATAAGAGGGGAGATAAAGATGGGGATATGAAATGAAGGAAGATTATTTTAAAAGAGGGAATTAAACCTTCCCGAATTTCTTTCCGGTTGGCGGCATCACCACTTCTTCTTCTTCTTCTTCTCTCTCTCTTTTTGCCACGAAGGGGGAGGAAGAACGTGGGCCCCGTGGGGGCATTTTGGTAATATGGAAAGGGATATAAGATTTAACCAGGGGAAGGGGTGTCCAAATTATATCCCCATAAAAATATCCCACCCAAAAATTATTCCAGCCAAAAAAGTTATGGATATAAATAAATTGATTAGAGTAGTTCAATTTACTTAAAATACCTTTTAAAAATTACTAAAAAAACAATTAAGTCAGATATCGATAAGCCCTGGTAAGGGCTGTTATCAATTTTAGTATCAGTTTTGGATACCAAAGATTGAACAAATAGATAAGCTCCTACTAACATCCAACGGAAACTACGATTTTTTAATCTGATCGATTTGCAGCCCAACCGTTTAACCTCCACCACATGTTTAATTCCAGAGTACGCAATCTTAATCCATATTCCTTCTTCAGTCCCCCTTGGTGTAGAGTAGACCACAGCAAACCCACCAGTATCTCTCATTCCCCATTCAGTTATGGTTCTGCTTCTCCACTCTCCTCTCTCACCCCTTCCGGCCCATCACTTTTTAGTTTCCAAACAACCCTTCATCCACACACCCATTACTCGTACCGGGTCCGAACCCGGACCCGATCCATCCGCGTATCTGCTCCGATCCATCCGCGTATCTGCTGCCGGAACTCCGGCTGCTGATCGGAAGGAAGAACATGTAGTCATTGTTGGGGCCGGAATCGCCAGCCTTGCCACCGCTGTTTCGCTTCACAGGTTAGGTTCTGATCACAAAAGCATCAAAAGTTGTTTTTTTACAAAGAGGTGTCCGGTTAGCTTACGCAGCTCGACTAATCTGGGGACCATAAACCCCGTCATTGTGTTATTGTGTCGATTGTGTTTTTTTTTTATGTGAAATTTTGAAGGCTAGGAGTTAAGTCGGTGGTGCTGGACCTGGGGGAGTCGCTGCGGACGGGCGGAACTTCACTCACACTTTTTAAGAATGGTTGGCGGGTATTGGATGCAATTGGGGTTGGGAACGATCTTAGGACCCAATTTCTTGAAATTCAAGGGTATGTCTTCTTTGTATAGATTAATTGCAATTTTCAATCTATATATGTTACTTAGGACTCTCAAGGCATGTTTGTTAGGCAGAATTATAATAGTCAATGGGTATGTTATTCAGCGAATATACAATTCCGCCACATAGTAGTGATTCAAGTTAATAATACCACACATCTCATGCTGTTGAATATCCGACACTTTCGAGAAATGTTTTGTAACGCCCCGATTTTCGGACCCGTTAATTAAATCCTTTTTATTGGATTTAACAATTCATATGACTGATTTAAGAAATGAAATTTTATTAAACAGAGTTTAGCTGCGGAAATTTCAAATGCTGAATTCAAAATTACTTAATTGTCTTACAACTCCAAAAATAAAATAAAATAAAATTTGACTAATGTGATAACACTTTTGAAAATTCAAATAATAGTATTTCAATTTAACAGAGCTTCTAAGGGTAAGACATTCAAGACTCGACAAACTCCCCTTCCTCAGCTGGGAGGTCCTTACTCTGGTACTGATCAACTTTTAGAGGATCCTGTTCTTCGGTCTCTTGATATCCTGCACCCATCGCCAAAGTAACCGATTTACCAAGATGCAAACGTATTCGTGAGTGATAATTCACCCAGTAGAATAATCCTAACCCTACCAACCCTTACTCTACAATTAGCAGTTCAACAATATAACAATTGATAACATACTGATAATACAGAATAATAGCACATCGTCTTTTTCTTTACTATCCATCATCTTACATGAAATCTAAGGATCATCTCCACTAGATCCTTTCCTCCCACATCCACTAACTAACTACAACCATCTCATGGGTCCACCATTCCTCTTGTTTATCCTGTACCAGGGTTCTAGGTGAGCGCACCTAAATTATATATCTAGCATGTTCTCACTTAAGACAATAACAGAAGGATCGAGTCCTCCCATGACGCATCGTACATTAGGATCGGAAATCACCTACCATTAACTATAACCGTCTCATGGGACCTATTCCCTCTTGAATAAAAGAAGCAAATTTTCCGATGACGCATTATACATTAGCGTCACAACATCTCTCAACACTGGGCCCCATTGGTTACCCATTTCAACACAGAGCCCATTGGTTACCCTTGCCATAGCCATGGTTCAAATCATATTCTACAACCTCACACCTCAACACTTTATCAGTTTCTATTTACTTAATATCGTCTACATAAATCACTACTCGTAACTATCCCGTGAACCTAAGTCCATTCTAGCACGTACAACATGATACAACCAATAACAGCTCAAACATGATACATTTCAGTGAGACAACAGTATAACAATTGATAAGTGCAAATAATTAAACACAAAGGGATTTGGATTGGGCCGATCTCTTTTCGAATATTTAAGTTTTATTGAACAAGTATGGGAATCTTATAAATTCTGAAAATTTCCATTCATAATCCTTAGTTTTTTTTTTTATTTTTATAAACTGATGAACATTTAGAAATCCTAATGTTACTGTAAACATTATTGTTTTTAGAATTTGACTTGTAGTTCATTACTCTTTTGCCGAACCTGTACTTACTAACTTCTAAGTTTTATGTGTAACATTAGAAAATCTCGACTGTCGTTAAAGGGTAACTTAGCAGTTTTACTGAGTCTATTATTTGGACATGCATTTTTCTTTTTCTTTTTTTAATGTAATAAACTTCCTGTAAACATAGTGTCATCAAAAAATAAAAATAAAAAGAACTATAAGTTTTTCCGTTCCTTTAATTCATCAGTGATGTAGTAATAGTTTTATTAATCTTTATCTACTTGTTACCCAACTAATACAAGAGTTGAAATTTTTATGTTATAATAATTCTAGTTTTTAATGATTCCGAGTTTAGTCTTAATCCTTGATGTAGGTTCATTTATCAAGATTTTGGAATCATGTCACCTGAAACATTCATCACAGTAATAATCTGTAATAACTTGTTTCTTCTTAAGTCAGTGATTAATTTAGTAAAATGAAAGATCGCATAAACCATAGATTACAAATTCCAGGGCCGAAACATAAAGAATCATAAGACTAAGCTTAAAGTATAATAAAAACATAAAAACTGAAGAAGCAATCCATGCATGTACATAGCATTTCGTTTCCATTTTTCACAACAGAGCATATGAGCGTTTCCAAAATTTTAATGCGTGGCTACTAATTTCTTCATTATAACTTGCCAAAATCGACACATAGAAACTAAATATACCTAGGAGGAAGTAGGGAAGCGATGATCCTACCTTTAATCCGGACAAAACGATTCGGTGGAGTCCGGTGGGTTTTCGTTTGGCGGCAAAAGATCGGTATTCTAGCAGCAACTTTGGATTGGAATAACTTGATCAACCCTCTGCTGTTTTGGACGATTCTTATGTCTAACGCAAAGATATTGAAACGTTCTACAACTTTCGTGAATAAATCTAAGCCTGAAAACCATTCAAATTAGGAGAAAACTGGGGGTTTTCATAAGTCCTGCACGCTGTCTGGAAACAGAAATCCGAAAATTTCACTGAACTTTAAACGGCTATAACTCTATCAATTCGCGACCGTTTTGGGCGATTCTTGGGTTGAAATCGAAGCTCTCGACACCCTCTACAAGTTTCATGAAGAAGACACAGCCCAAAAATGAAGTTAACTAGGAGGAGAATGGCCATAAAAACAGGTACGTGGAATGAAGGAAAATAAAATTTGTGGTGATGCCTTCTTCCTTTGCTCTTCTTTATTTTTCTTCTCCTCACTCTTTCTTCCTTTCTTCTCCTCCTCCTTTACTGCCCAACACACTCTCTCTGCCGAATTAAATGGAAAAGAAGTGGGTATTGGCTTTATAAGAAAAAGGGAAAAGGTGGAGATGTTTAAGGGAAATGTGGGGTGATGGAGGAGTTATGGAGAGTATGGATAGGTACGTGGGAAGATGGGAAGTTACAAAGGGATGAGAGGAGGCCCTAATTTTCGGCTGGAATGGTAGAGATACGAGTTCGAGTTTTGTTTAGATAAAGTTTAGTTAGGATTTGTAGGGTGTGGTTAGAAAAGATAAAGGATGGATATAAATGTATATATGTATATCTAAAGAATAAGTATCATATATACATTATAAGTAGTATCAATTATACAACCTAATAATATATTTTACTTAGTTAATCTAACTAATTATTGAATTAGTATTTAACATTACAAATTTGTGTTAAAAAAAAAATAGGGCAAAAATTTGGATCGGTACATGTTTAATTTGGGTTATAAACATTTTAGCCAAGCATCGGATATTTGGTCACCTTAGATATACCATACCGTTCAGTACAATGCTCATATCCAATTAAAGAATGCATATCATGTATACATCTTTGTGTGTGGCTTAGGACAGTGACGACTGCAAGAGTGTGAGAGCATGGGGTCATGCTTTACACCTTATATTATGCAATCAAACAACCGATATCCTAAATATATGCAATTCCCTTACCTAGGTATTAGACTTTCATGGTTTACACTCTAAGCAATATATATGTAAATTATTCATATATTATAGCACTAGATACCTATTTAAATAAGAGTTTCTCTATCCCAACTCATATTCTAAACATTTAATACTAAGGGTATCCACAATGCTATAATAAAAAATGGATAATCAAAAGTTGCCATATTAGCTTTTGATTATTCATTTAAGGGATTGCTAGGATTAGCAGTATAGAGGTCTACAGTGGCATAATTAAAATTGAATAACGAAATTTGCCACATGACATTTTCGAATTACAAAAAAACTATAAACTATAAACATAGGAAATAGTTTTTGGTAAAAATAGTTTTGAGACTAATTAAAACTATTTATTAGAAATAGAAAATATTTTTTTGAATTTTTTAAATTTTTTTAAGCGTAACTATGGTTTTTGGAAAAATACTTTTTATATAAGAAAAGATTTTGAAAAAAAAAACACAGCTTTTTTGAAAAAAAAAAAAAGAAACATTTTTTTTTTGTGTAGAAATATGTTTTTTTTAAAACAATTAAAAAAAATTCTGGGAGATTTTTTTTAAAACTATTTTTTTTTTGGTAAAATATTTTTTTTTAAAACATTGTCGAAAAAGAAAGAGAGAGAGAGAGGGGGAAATGGAAGAGAGAGAACATTTTTTTTACGATTGGTGTATTTGATTGTGAATGTGAGGTTATTGGCAAAAGATTGTTAGTTTTGGTTACCCAAAGCCCAAAATTTGATTATTTCTGAGGTTTTTAAGTTTCATTATAACATTGTGAGCCATATTTTGCATCAATATTGTTAACTTTATAAACCTTTTACTTTTGGTTATGCCATTGTGGATACTCTTAACAATCCTAGAACACTCAAAATAAATCAGAAGAGCAAACATAGAATCTGTACCAATGCTTTAGTTTTTTATGCTAAATCTGCAAAATATATGAGAGAGAAAACTTGCCAGGACTCTAATCAACTAGGCGACGAACGCACAAGGAACAGAGGGGTAAAGAGGAACTGAGTTTTAGCTTGTATTCTGTAGATTTACTTGTGGTGGGTTTTGTTTATGGAAAATTATCTAGTGTGGTGACACCATCGAATGTGTTTTAGTCTTTCTTTCATATTATATTGAAAAATTATCTAGTGAGGTGTCAGCATAAAACTTTAATGGGTCATTTATGAATTAGAAAAAAATTCAATATAGTACTAGTAAAATTTGGCGTCCCACTGGCTAAGGGGGCGACATGCGCATATAGGTATGTATTTTGATATTAATTCGAACTCAAATCGATACATATAGACTCTTTTAAGGGGAGAATGGTAGTTGTCTGCCAATTTTTTTTTCTAAAAATCCTTTTATGGTGTACTTGATTATCAGTTACTGTCTCAAGAATCTCATTTTACATAGATTGCCCACAAGGCCACACCCTTAAGGCTCAACTGATAAAGTTCATCGAGGCCATGATAAAGTACATTGAATCTTCTTCTTTTTTTATAATTGGTTTCTAGTTTTTAGTGAGATGCCATTATTGTCCACATTCTGAAGAAACACATTCCAGGTTTGAGAGACCAAAAATGTGTAAATAAATATATCAAGGACAAGTTGTAAACAATCAAGTGATGCAAAAAATTATACAGTAGCTTTAATGCACATTATAGACCTCTAAATCTTGAAGATATGACCATTATCACCTGATTTTTCAAAGACGTGATGGAGATCTGCGCAATGCTTCTTTCTTTAGCACTAGGAACTGCACATCGCTAAAGCATCGTATCAAACCAGAAAGGTTGAACTTTCAAACAAAGAACAATAGGCAAAAGGTAGAGTATTTGGCGCATGAAAATGTTTGCATCTGTAACTTGTTTTTGCCATCTCACATCTAGTAGACTACTACCCTTTGTCAGCCAAGGCACTTTATTTTGATGAGAGTGTTGTTTTTATATTCTATACTGGTTCATAAGTCAGCAGAATGGACCAATGTTAGGAGCATGAGGTGTAGCTATGGTTGAGGTTAACTAGTATGGAAACTCTGAAGCCATTCATGGGCTGCATATAAGCATTAGACGGCACGTTAGAATGTTCTATGAATGGCAGGGTAATTAGTGTTGACAGTTAGTCATTAATTGATTGCTGCACCTAAATACCAATTTACCTCGTTTGCCAAAGACCTCAGCAGAGGTCTATGTATGCAATGTGAGTATGAATAGTGGGAAGATTACCTAAGGTTGTCCTCCAGGAATATGGTGGACACTAAAATGGCTTGAGACCACCGGAGGTGAAGGAGGAAAGAGTTCAGGCAGCCTTAAGAGTTACAGAGAGAGGGGGATGGCAGAGGAGAATAAGTGTGTTAGGTGTGCCACCAAAATGTTAGGACTCGCATGAAAGGTTAGATTAATTGCAATTTCAATCTATATATGTTTGGATTCTCATCAAAATTAAGTGTCTTGTAAAAGGTATTCTTAGTGAGCTCACTCATTTAGGTGTTGAGCATGCCTCCAGATGGAGTTCAATGGACGGCAGTCATGGTGGTTGCCTCAGTTGCTAAGGGATGGACATCCTCCTATAGCCTCCAGAGGCGGAGGACCTCTAAACACCCACATGTAGCTCAGTTGATTTGGCTCAAGATACATAACAACATCAAAAAACCCACATGTTAGTCTCTTTTCTGGTAACTTTGGGTGTTCTGGCTAGCTTGTGCACGCCAGTATTGATTCTTGGGGGACCTATCCCACCGTTTAATAGGGGGGACCTAATCAAAACCAGGCCAAGCTCAGTATGGATTAGCCCCATAAGAGTGGATAACATCTAGCAGGTTTCGAACTTGAGACCTAGAAGGCAGAAAACCCCTACCTCCCAGACCTTGGCACCAGGCCAACCCCGTAGGGTTAAGAGCCACATGTAACTAACTGAATATTGCGGAAGGTGTATTGTCTGAACGGAACTTATTTTATTGGGGTTCCCATGACATTTGAATCATTTGACCAATTTACTGAATTCCTCGTGTGCTTCAAGAGGTTTGAAACCAGAACATTGCCAATAGCAGAACTAATTTACAAAAAAAAAGTTTCAAGAAAGGAAATGAAGCCATGGCTATGGCCTATGGGAAGCAATTTTGTTGAAAATAAATAGAAGAAAAAAGTCAATAAGAAAAGAGGGCGTTCTTTTCTTTACTTTTTTTTCCTCTTTGGGTTTTTCTTTGCCTTGTTTTTCTCCTGAACTTTTTCATGGCATCAGCTGTGCAGGATGATGGTAAAATCACAAGATGGAAGGGAGTTGCGCTCATTCAGGTTCAAGGATGAAGATGAAAGGTTACGCGTCATCTCCCTAATCTTAGTCATACCAAAGCATGTCAAACTTCTTTTTGATAAGTACGGTGATAACACAGCCAAGAGGTTCGCGCTGTGGAGAGGAGGATACTTCTGGAGACTCTTGCCGATCAACTGCCATCAGATTCAATCAGTTTTGGCTCAAAATTGAGAAAAATTGAAAGAAGTGAATCAGGTGGAACTTTGTTGGAACTCACAGATGGGTCAAGCATATCTGCAAAGGTGATTTTTCATTTTTCTGTTTGATATTTTTGTTTTGGGATAACTTAATTCATTTCGACAAAACAAGGCCAATGGCCAACACCAGCATCCACAAAACCAGAAGGCACAATTACACCGCCCACTCTCACACAGGACATGGCAGGGGAAAGCCAGAAAGACGAAGCACCAAAGAAAAAAAATAAACGCACCTCTAGAGTCTGGGTTACAGCTACTGATTACAATAGAACCACATGAATACAACGAAAGAACTTAAAAGGCTTAAAAATTCTTGAAGACCAATTCCAGCTACTGCACCGTTGTCTATTCTTAGCTTTGATCTCCATGGATCTCTAGGAGCTTCATTTGCCCTAACCCCCTCTACAATTAGCTTAGCAGTAGCTGCAGGGCTGGCTGCCTTGGTCTGCGTAATCCTAACATTCCTTTTTCTCCACCAAATGTAAATCACTGTGTTAGAGTCAGTTTGTTTTCTAATTTAATCTCTATGTTGACCTTATTTCAACTTATCAACAGAAAATTTGGAGAGAGTGTGTTGTAACTTCTAACCTTAAAACTGGAACCAATATGCATAGGGGGCTTTAGGATTTGAAATGCTCGTCGAGATGATTCTTTGTTCAATATTGATTTGATTCTTTGTCTTATATTGTTATTTTCTTCATTTAACTTCCGGGTATGGTACATTAGACTTGATTGTTTAAAATGATCCTATTCTTGGGTTCAAAATCTTCAACAGATAGTAATTGGCTGTGATGGGATACGCTCTCCAGTCGCTAAGTGGATGGGCTTCTCAGAGCCCAGGTACGTAGGTCATTGTGCTTTTCGTGGTCTTGGATTCTACCCTGGTGGACAGCTATTTGAACCGAGAGTAAACTACATCTACGGAAGAGGATTGCGTGCTGGATTTGTTCCAGTTTCTCCAACTAAAGTTTACTGGTTCATCTGCTTTAACAGCTCAACACCAGGTATAACTTTGTTATGCGTGAGATTATCCTAGAGGAGCTTTTACACTGTATAAACAAACTACAATGGACCCAACTCATCATAGTCCGTGCTTTAAGTCTAATGAACGAGCCATGTTAGTAAACCTTCATTCATAGAGGGTGCTAGCCCCATAGAATGGGAAGCTTTCTATGGATAGTCCCTAAACGTCGTGTCAAAATCAGAGAGTTCATAGCTGTTTTTCCAGTGGTTTCTTCCCGGCAGTTTCTTATGCCTAGGAATGTCACTTCACTTCTAATGAAGATTGGCCATTTTAAATTGGTTTTCTGCCTTCAGTTTTAGATTCACACAACCTAATTCTCCTCTGGTTTTGGTTCGTCAATGTTGTGCAAAATTCCTGCGTGTTCTCATTGAATGCTACTTTCCTGAGTCAAATCGGCAAAGAATTCACCTAAAAGGATTACCCCTTTTACGTACTGTTGGTTTTTTTTGTTATTCATATACTGTTAAGTAGCCGGGGGAAAAGATTGTTCGAACAGTTTTAAACTTATCACATGGCAGGTCCAAAGATAACTGATCCATCAGTGTTAAAGAAGCAAGCTACAGAAGCAGTACAAAACTGGCCCTCAGAGCTCTTGAACATAATAAATCTCACCCCAGATGACACAATCATTAGAACCCCATTGGTAGACAGGTGGCTCTGGCCTACCATAAGCCCTCCCGCCTCTTCCGGTAAAATCGTGCTGGTTGATGACGCGTGGCATCCAATGACTCTGAATCTCGGTCAAGGCGCTTGCTGTGCGCTGGAAGATGCAGTAGTTCTGGCAAGGAAACTGGCTAGTGCGATCAAGAGTGGTTCTACTTCCGTTGAAGACGCTCTAAGATCTTACAGTAATGAAAGATGGCCCCGTATCTTTCCGTTGACGGTACGTGCAAATCTCGTGGGATCACTTCTGCAGTGGGATAATCCGGCAGTCTGTTCTGTTCGAAATAATGTTATCATACCCAAGGTTGTTAGGCTCGGACCTATGTTGGAGCATACTAACTTTGATTGTGAACCTCTATAGTATGGCTGGAAATTCAGGTCTCGACAAGATTTCAGGCTGATGTCTGATACCCGATATATTGTAAAGTTGTTTCTACAATTTTTTGTAAAATGCTTTTGACTGTTACAAGTAAACTCCAAAACAGCTTTTCTGTTTGGATTTCAATCCGATAAATTTAGCACGAGATATCTATGAAAATTAAATAACTGAATCAGTGATTCTATGTTCTTCATTTACAGAAATGGAATATAAAAATAAAAAAAAGGCTCAGACAGTTAAAATTGAGATCCACATGAATGAACATGTACATGTATAATGGTGACTCTAGCTCATCTAAGAAATATATATCTTACAACCTTTCATCACTATTGTGGGTCTGGATCTGCCAAATGCTTTGATGATTTAGAGTACCTCAGCTCCAGGTCTGAAAGCCAGCTGCTTGTGCCATTGTCATCAATATATCCATCAACTATTCAGGCTCCCAATGCTGGCAACAAATGGACCATCTTTATGCACCAAATCAACTGCTGTACGAGAAAGCAAATGGCCTTGGATTTCGGAAAAAAAGAAGAGTGCTCAAACACCTAAACAGTGTTGACCAAGTTACTCAAAATATGAATAATCAAACTCGACTTACAAACATAATCAAGTTTGAACCGTGTCATGCTCTGATATTGTTTTTTTTAACACAAAATGAGTAAAATGAAAAATAGCTAGTATATAAAGGAAAAAACCGATAATAAGTATGAAACATAATAATGGTTCTCCAAATCCATCCACATATATAGAGTTAGCAGCTAATTCAGAACATTGAGCTTGTCTTCATTTCTCAAAGTACGTAGATATTAGGAGGCATCCAGAAAGAGAATCTAATTAAGGACCAAAGGCAGGCTGAAATTCATCCCATATGTCCACAAGCCTTAATGGCTAAACGCTAACACTAGTAATGATGGCATCCAGAAAAAGAATCTAATTAGGGACCAAAATAGCGCATTGAGACAAAAAGAGTTATCTAAAAATGCAAACAAAGTGAAGACCAGAAAAGACTAGTTAATAAAGGGAGAAAGTGATTACAATTTCGTATAAAAAGGAGAAAATGCCAAATCTTTTGTCTGAGTCATAGTCACAACAACAACAACAGAATCCATGTAGTCCCCAATCATTGGAGGTATGGGCGGGGGAGGATTGGAGACAAACCTAACCTTTGCAAATATGCACAAAGTGGCTCTTCTCAAAATCTTTTTTCCCAAAGTGATACCGACAACCTAGACCATAAGGCAGCATATAGTAAGGTATGAGAAAGGTAGCGTGTCTGTTAGTCCAAGGCTTTACCCAAATGCTAGTTCGGTTACAGTAATCTTGCTTCGGCATTTAACATGATCAAGGGGTCATAATCTCAGTTTATCGATTTTCCCTCACTTTACTATCAATATCTACTATATTATCATCCAGCCCTAATTCCTAATCGATTTTCCTAGTTTGGTCACAATTAATCAACCTCAAACATACTCACACGGGCACCATATTAATATCTGGATTGCTTCATAGCTGTGCAGATTCTACCTTGTCATTTCGTCATACAAGTGACTAGACAAGCCACCAGCAACATGCGTCCACTTTGTCCATTGAGCCTTGGCAAATGTCAATACTAATCTCTTACTCTATAGTCCATATGTATAGTGAAAGCTACCATTTGATCAAGACCTTTAGCAGATTGTTCCTATTATTCTAGTCCAATGTAATCCCGGATCATGCATGTTTTCTATAACTCCAGGCCAAGGTCTTTGCCAAATGGGATAGCACGTCCTCTCTTCACCACGATAAGACTCTCCACATTCTTTAGGTAATAATTAAGTATTAGGAAAATTTAACGACTCATTGAAGACATATTGCAGTTAGATTAGTGTTTTAGTGGTTGTTCAGGTGTAAGTATTAGGAAAATTTCAGGTGTAATGTGATCTTTTTAACTCTTTTTTTTTTTTTTTTCTTTTGATAACTCAAGCGTATAGGCTCGCTTACACGCACCTCAACTAATCCTAGGAGCCATCTTTTTAACTCTATAAACCAAAAAATGAGAATCTAATGAGGAGAATCTGAATTTCAACTTCCCTGTGCATTCTAGAATCTCTGCCAAACACTCCAAACACAATTTAAGAATCAAAATCAGGACTTGCCAACACCTTTGGAACAAAGGCTCATTGTGCTGAGTTGAAAAAGTCATTTATCTAGTCATGATTACGAGAATCACGCATAGTTAAATATGACATCATCCTAATGTAACATGGAGAACGATTCCAGTGTTCAATAGGATGGAGCTTTGGCTCTCCTGCAGTCTAACCCTTTGAACCTGGTCCTTTGCTTCGATTCCTCTTATTCCCATTGCCTTTTGCAAAAAGTACGCATGATAATACACAAAATCACGTATTACTATAGTTAACTGAGCATGGTTTTTAATCTACCAAAATCAGACATCAAATGGGGTTGCGTGACAATACAAAAAGAATATGAGATCAATTGGGGTTGCGAAACAAATACTAACAAAGCAAACAAAAATGGGTTCTCGTCTGCCAAGAATCTGAAATCAATCAAACAGTGGGTTTAGGAACAAACATAAAAAGCAGATACTAAAAGGGGTGACCTGGGGTGGAAAAGAACCAGAGGATTATGCCACAGAGGACGAGCAATAGAGGAATGAGATGGACGGCGGTCTCAGCCGATTTGAGGCGACTCCTCTCCTTGTTTGCCACGTAGGATTGGGGATTGTATTTGGGTAACTGGTCGGCGGTGGTGGTGACCGATTCCGACCTGAAACTTTGGTTAGACGGCGAGTGGTCGGAGTATTCGTCCGATACTCGGCTCCCACTCGACGAACGGTGCATATTACTGGTGGAGAGAGAGAGAGAGAGAGTTGAACGCGTCTGATCGGTTGTATTCGTTTTGGGCGGCTGGGTGCTTCAGTTTTTACTTTTTACTCGGTTCGCAGAAACCTCCCGTAAGTCTCCAAAACGAAACACTCTGCCTAACTCAAAACCAGTTTTCTCTTTCATTTTGAGAAAATCAGCGGTAAACAAATGTTACGGAGCTCAAGTGGAGGCCTAATTTAGACAATTCTGATTGAAAATAATGACAGTACAATGAGTGGAGATTCAATTTTATGATCAATTAGACTGATCAAAGCTTCGGAAGTCCAAACGATGCTTAATTAAAAATTACCTAATTTTGCAAAATTTGGACAAGCTCCGATCGAGCCCACATTTGGTAGGCTGACTTATTTTCGCGCTGAGATCAATACACACACCTCTAGGTTATGACATGTGGTGTTTTTCGGCCCGAAACATTCATTTAGTCCCTCAATTTGATTATTGTGACGTTCTAGGAAAATTTTGCTTCGTTAATAACTCTTATAGTGTAATTCCTTATTACAGTAATTGGTTCTTTTTGGAAAAGTCATTTTTTTTTTTTCCGTTTTCAATTTTAGGAATTTCCCCAAATTATAGGACTTTTTATTTTTCGGCTTAATTTTCTAGGGTTTTGGGTTACACCTTATATAAAGGGTTGTAACCTAATTTTTTGATCAACTTTTTATCAATAATATTCAAACTTTGTCTCTTTCTCTTGAGTTTATCAATCATTTGATTAGTACGCAACTAATCTTTCTTGTTAATTCTGCTGTGTCAAATAATCTCTTAACGGTCCGTTAAGAGATTATTTTTAATCCGAACCATCCAATGCTGAAACAAATGGCTGAAATCACCTAATTCCATAAAGAGTTGTTTTATGACGACTCCGTAAATAAATTATATCTCTTTTATTTTTCCAATGATAAGTCGACCACACCTCCAACCACACTCCGTTCATGTGGAGATCTATGCATTGGAATCTTGCAAAAAAAAAAAATAGTGGGGACGGCTTGTCTGCCGTTGCTGTTAGAATGGCACCAGCAGCACTCAACCGGATGGCGACAACTCAGCAACCAACTAAACCAATTTTATTTTTCCTGAATTTGATGACACCAAAAAATAAAAAATAATAAAAAAAAATAGAGGAGGGGACTTGTCCTGCCGTCAGCTGTTAGAACAGCACCACCAGTCCACTCGACTGGATGCGCGATAATGCAGCAATCAAAGAAACCGATGGTCCAGATCGACTCAATAACAGAGGCACTATGATCACCGCGCCGCACATGCAGTGACTGAAAATAAAATTTCATGAATCCTTGTAATCAGCTCCAAAGAATTTTGATAGATATGTTTTTATGAATTCGTAAGGGCAAAACTACGAATTCGTTTTACGCGAATAGTTTATGTGATTGTGCGTGTAAGTATTTATGGTAGTTTGTGTGATTGGTACACACTTTGAAAGGCATTGAATTAAGCAATATTTTTGTCCCTCTTTTTAAAACCCAAAACGAACAAATCCTTCCTAACTGGAGTACTATTTTAATTCAACCCTCAACACGGTGCCATAGCTTCAACATCTTCTACCAAACATTAGTAAAACACAAACTTTTGAGCATAAACAGCTATGGAATTCATATAAAGACTCCTCATCGAATCCCAAACTTACAAACATCACCTTGAGACAGAACCCAGTTCACTACTCAAGACTCCTTAGCAATAGCATTACTGTATAAGAACACAAGACATTCGAAAGAAAGTTCTAGTACTTCCACCAAGTTGATTTGTTTTTAGGTATGGGCAAGAAAGATGGGCTTGAGATTGGTGGTATTCTTCCATGTTGCCCCTGGCCGAACCTACAAACTAGTATTTCTCTCTCAAGCTCACTATACACATCACACAAAAAAGTACTGTATTTCTCTCGTAGTCCAAAAGATCTTGTAAACAAAAAACGGAGCCCAATCCTGACCCATGCCAAATTCCACAATTCAGCACCAAGCAACACCCCATTTATGCCGGTTCCGCCACTGTTTTCTCCTCCTCCATCCCCCACACACCTGCAAAACGTCATACTTTCAGCATCAAGAACCCTGCTCGTTAACCGCATAGCAGCAGAGAGTGCTTTACATACAGTCCCTGTGAAAAGTTTCTCATCTTCCTAGTTAGAACTGTAACCTTTTTCCATCAATTTTCAAGCTGTAACGCTTGATCGTTGTCCATGCATCCAATCTTCTCATATTTCTTTTAGCACATCAGTTGCCACCTAATAGGGTAATTGCATAGTGTATCCTCCAGTTCTTGTACATCGCTGTTAAAAAGTTAAGAAAAAAAGAAGTGACCTAATCAACATAAAGAATCCAAAAAGTAGGTTATTATGGTTTTCAAATCCCGGGAATGGATCAAAATTAAAGCCATTGATGGGAGATTTGTTCTTGAGGATGCCAGAGAGAGTTGTATTTTTTGATCTCTTTACGGATCAGAACCATTGCCATTTGTGACTGCTACATATTGAGACAATGACAAATAAAGTATGTGGCACCTGCCAACCATCCTTCATAGAAGAAAAGAAAAGCGAACAGAAAATAGAAAGCCATTTACCTTTGCAAAACGAGTAACAGCATAAGAGCATCCTCATTGTAATTGTGGATAAACAAATTTAAC
The DNA here is from genome assembly GCA_025413875.1 of Rhododendron molle. Taxonomy (NCBI): domain Eukaryota; kingdom Viridiplantae; phylum Streptophyta; class Magnoliopsida; order Ericales; family Ericaceae; genus Rhododendron; species Rhododendron molle. The sequence goes on from CM046391.1 coordinate 51,905,067, forward strand.
AATGCACAAAAAACACCCCACATTATAATAAGCAAAGTTACAAGTCTTTTAGCAAATGACCAAATTCCACACATTTCATAACCAAACTTAACAACTTTTACCGATAACCAAACTCAAAACTCAATAACTCAAAAACACCCCACCTTTGGAATCGTCTCATCGAGACGAATAATTTGGTGTGGTCGGATGCATAATTGGAACTCGTTTGTGATTGGATAAATACGCATTGTGTATTGTGGAGGTTTTTTTGGTTAAGGATGCAAAAATAACCAATGTGGAGGTAGAGGATGTTAAATTTGATTATGGACTAAATGGATAATCAAATGCTGACGTGACACGTTTTGGTTATTGGTTTTGATTATTACCATTGCGGATGCTCTAAGGCATTTTGAGAATACTGACTTGACTGCTAGAAACATGGATTGTTCAGTGATTTGGCCTATACATGGAAATTCTGTCTTCACACTTCAATTAAAAGAAACAAACCCTTAAACTGTTGCGCTAGAAAGAGAATATAACATTTTTTGAACGATCTTACTGTTGTTTGTATGACTGCTTAGACAAAAAAGATTACATGTTGCCGATTGGCCTGATTTTCATGCAGCGGTTCCACCAACAGGCAATGTCACGCCATGCAATTATTTAAATGGTGTATCCAGCCAAGAAATTGCATTGTGGGTCTTTTAGTAGTAGCTATTAACATTCTTGAAAATAAGACAAACACCTTCGTCTTTCTAATGTAGAACAGGAAGATATACACAGAGAAATAGAAAGATCAATGTAACATCGACTCCAGGAAATACCAAATATGCTGGTTTTGAAGAGGTAGACGAATTTGATAATTTTGATATGCGTCCATTGACATAACACAAATAATCTCAAGTACGAATCTAGCTCCTGTCATTAAACAAAAAGGTGCAACCATTAAACATAATCCAGAAAGAATGTGCGTATATTCGGGTTCAATGTTTGGCGATATACGGCGATGTCATGAACTACATAAGCTATAGGGAATCCATCAGCCAAGCATCGTCTACGGGGTTCAATGTTTGTTGTGCCAGAAATAGCCAATAAAGTGGGATGGTCGTAAGGTCAAGCTTTGTCTCGCTTGCACAGAAAACAAAGGATATGACATCATTCATGATGGTTGATACAACTATCAGCCGTGTTGCTTTAGTTTTAACTCTGACTCTTATCCCGGTCTATGTGAAATATACCCCCTCTTAGACCACTTTCTCGGGGCCCACAACTCTAGATGACTCTTTCCTCAGTCTCTATTAATCTATCCTCTTCGCAATGCAATTTCAGAACAGGTCAATTCAAATTTAACTTACTGACCAAGTGTAAGCCCTCATGATTTCCATGGGCAACCTCATCTACCAATTCTGTTTTTTGTGTGCCGAAATAGATCATCTATCATTTCAACTGAATCATCAACTTTTCAATCTTCTTGGTTTGCTCTTTACCGCACAAAGTGACCGTAGAACTTGGATATGCAATCTTATCATGATAACTACCTTGTCACGCCCTCGATTTTCAACATATATTATAAAGATTTCTAAATAACAATTCCTCACAATAATACAGATAATACCCCAAAATCAAGGTTCATTCCCATGATTGCAACTTAAATTCAAAGTTTCTTATCAAGCTTGAAGACTCAAATAACATAATAGAAAAGAAAATTTAGGGTTTACAGTCTTCCATGATCAAAAGATTGTCGTAATAGTAGTCAACATTACATTCCCAGAGAGTTTTACAAAATGATGCCAAAGTAATTTCTCATATCAGCTTTCAAAAGGGATGATGCCAAAATGCACGCCAAGCACTCCGTGTCATTATCTCCGAGTGTACCTGAAAGAAGGATAGGGTTGAGCAAAACACGTGCCCAGTAAAGAGTTCTATGCTCAAACTATATGAAAATGAAATGAGTCATGCATCATGAATGAGTGAGTGAATATTGATGGAAACGCCCAAAGTACAAATGAATACCACCGAATTATACTCTTGGATCGAAGGATCCTGGACTTCACCGGAAAGTCACTAACCGTTCACTCCTCAGAGTAGATACATCGATAAGCTCACGTTAATCCGCTTTAGTCTCTAACCAATTCCGAATCATTTTATTAACCTTCATACGATACTACTGTCTTCCTCGAGTCTACAATCATCATTATTCAATCCCTTCATTACAGAATCTTTCTTTTCTTTTAATCAGATCTATTCCTTCAATGAACACTAGGGTCACCTCGGGTCTATTTCCCTCGAGCGCAGGGTCACCCCGAGTCTATTCCCTTGATAACAATAGCTTGGGTCACCTCGGGTCTATCTCCTCGAGCGTAGGATCACCCGAGTCTTTTCCCTCAATAGTAACAATCATTTGGGTCACCTCGGGTCTGTTCCCTCGAGCACAGGGTCACCCCGAGTCTTTTCCCTTAATAATAACAAACATTGGTTAGCGGAAACGCACATCGCTTAACCGACCCTCCACCATTTCATAATTAACTTCATCATCCATCTATCGATTGTACAACAATTTTTCAACCAACCATTATATACATCTATAAACACATATGTTCATGCCTATTCATTAATTAACAAATCCGCATCGCACACTACGTACTAAGCCCATTTATATACCATCCTACAATACTCTATTCATTTGTTATCCACATTCATTCCACTTTCGTTTCACGGACAATCAAATCACTCAATCGAATCCGAGAATCATTTATCCGTTACGTTCGTATCATTTAAAATCCAACTTGTGTACAAGTAAAGTGATTGTAACGCCCCGAATTTCGGACACGTTAATTAAATCATTTTTAATTGATTTAATAATCCATGACACTAATTTAAGAAATAAATTTTATTAAACAGATTTTAGCAGCGGAAATCTCAAACTAAATTCAAAACTACTTAACTATCTTACAACCCAACGAAATAAAACAGTGTTTGATAAATGTGATAACACTTTTGGAAATTAAAATTACAATACTTTAAATTAACAGAGCTTCTAAGGGAAGGGCATCCAAGGCTTGACAAACTCCCCTTCCTCAGTTGGGAGGTCCTCACACTGGTACTGATCATCTTGTAGAGGATTATGTTCTTCAGTCTCCTGATTACCTGGCATGAAACGCCAGCCCAACGGCACTATAATGAGTTTTGAAACTCAATAGATAAATCTTACCCAATAACCCTTACTCTACAAGCAATCACATTTATAATAAAAGGATGTAAGAATCGAAGAGAACAAAACGTATTTCATTATATAACCATCAACTAAAGTAAATTTCAGAACCTCAACTTCTATAATCGTTCCGACACCGCAGTATTCACCGTATTCCAAACTCAGAATTTTCCTGGACATACTTTACAAGTCCTACCAGGCTACCCTCAACATCTCGAGGTCCTAGTAGGTTACTCTCACCATTCTAGGTCCATCAGGCTGCCCTCAAGGTCCTGCTAGGCTACCCCCAATACTTGAGGTCCTGCCAGGCTACCCCTGAGGTCCTGCTTGGTCACCTCCACAATTCTAGGTCCATCAGGCTGCCCTCAAGGTCCTGCTAGGCCACCCTCAATACCTGAGGTCCTGCCAGGCTACCCCTGAGGTCCTGCTTGGCCACCCTAGCGACACTGGGTCTTTTAGGCTGCCCTCAAGGTCCTACCAGGCTACCCCCGATCACACGAGGTCCTGTCAGGCTACCCCCGAGATCCTGTTAAGCCCATAACTCATCCAATGTCTCTAATGACCTTTCTACATTCTCAGCTCAAACAACAAAGCAATCATTTCACATAAGGAGTAAACAGATCATAATATAAATACAGACACAAGATAACTGAACCGCCGCACACCCATATCCAGTGAGCTTAAGTCCAAACAAACTTCACAGCAATTTCGATATGTTTCAATACCAAAGTATTTGCAAGTGGATCAATAACAAAAACAATTCATAAAGAGTCAATGAAACATAACATTACCGATAGTCTAAAAGACAAAAAGAATTTCACATATAGTATTCGGATTTGTCCTTGTGAGTTTTGGGTTTCTTTATGATTTAGCACACAGGTTCATTTTTTGTAATTTTTATTATTTGAGGATTGAACAGTTATTTCGTAAACCTTGGGTTACCTTACTAATAACTACCAGGTTTAGGGTTCGACAAGGATATAATATTTCTTTTGCAAACTGATCACTCTTTTTGCTAATCTGACCATGTATGAAGTTGTATTTTATGAAGTGTAAATTTTCCTTATTTTTATTTAAGATATTAATAGTTTGACTCCTAGAGAAGATAACTAGTATTAAACTTTTCAAGCTTTGCTTTTCTTGCTACAGTATACCTTTTCCCTTCCAAATAACTTCCATGGACACTAAATTCATGATTCCTAAACTTTCCCTTAGCAAAATCATATCTTATAATTAAAGTGTGCGATAATATCTATGCCTCACTTCTTTTGTATTTTTATACGGCGCAAGATTTTAGGAGGGATATTACCAATTATCATTAGTCTCACTAATTCACACTAATTGACTCCTTGTTTCACTAATTTCCTAATACCAGTTACTCTATAAATGCGTTAGTTACAGTTTCTAAATACTATGAGTATTTGCTTAAGTCATATTAGTCATACTAGTACATATTACGGTACCTTAAAATTTTTACAAGCTAGAACGAATATCTAAATTTTTCCTTTGAACCTAATTTGATAAACAATGACCAAATAGCACACACAGCAGATCGATCACAAACGATCGTTTTCCAAAAAAAAACCATTTTTGCTTTCAAGTCTAGAACGCAGTTACGTGAACATGAGTTAGCAGGTGGCAGCCGTAAGGTCGAGTTACACAGCCTTGAGGTTGTGGGTCCTGGACGCGAGATGCCGACCGGTTCTTGTTTTCTTTTCATGGGTTCGGTTAAAGCCACAATAATATAAAAAAAATACACTCAATATACTTAGAGTTAAGGGGTAATGAGATATCTACCTTGATCCTTGGAGTTTTAAGCTAAGAATGGATTGAACCAAAAAAAAAAAACATAGTATAACGGAGCATGGCGGCGGCACTCCTCCTTTCTTCTCGGCAAAATGGTAGTAAGGTTGGAAAGATTTGTTTCTTTCTTGGTAAGGGTTTACAAACAGAAGAAAAATAAAATAAAATAAAACAAGGAAAGGAAGAACAAAACAGAAGGTTAAAGGCTTGGAATCTCTCCCTCCCTTTGCCGTCTCTCTCTCCTCTCTCTCTCGGAAATAAAAAGGAGGGGGAGTAATTGTGTTTCTCTCTCCTCTCTCTCAGCCGAAATAATGGGAATTGGAAGGTGGGTTTGGTTTTTGCACAAAAAGAGGGGATGAGATAGAGGGGTGATGGAGAGGTGGTGGAGTGTGGGAACGTGGGAAATAAGTATGGGTTGTGTTTGGATAAAACTATAGTTAGAGTTTTTAGGGTGTAGTTAGGAAGGATAAGAGATAGGTATGAATCCATGTATATCGAAAGTATAATATATATATATATATATTATATATATATCCTATACATGTTTGTTAGTAATATCAATTATATACATGATAATGTATTTTAATTAATTAATCTAACTAATTATTGAATTAGTATTTAACATTTCAAATTTGTATTTAAAAAAAAAATTAGGGCAAAAATCCGGGTCGTTACAGTGATCTTCAGGAAACCATGTCGAATTAATCATTTAAGGTCATAAATAAATTTAACGAAGTCTTACGATATGGGTGATCGAGTTCGGGACCGTTAGGATAGTGTTTTAAAAAAAAAGAAAAGCTTGGAATAATCAGAGCCCACAATGATGGAATGGGAAAATCAGAATTTGCAAACAATACAATTACAGCATGTTATCGATAACCAAAGAAGTAAGTTATCGATAACTCGAGGTCGGAATAAAACAGATTACATTGTTATCGATAACGAAAAAGCCATTTTGCCACTCCCATCTACCATTTATGCCCACTAAGACATTCGAACAACCTACGGCACTCATAAACATTCTATGATATGTTCTCGTCGTGTTCATAATGTTCCAAATCCCTTAACCGTCAAATTCGTACCGTTCAAACCAAATTTAGATCATAAAGCATTTTTTTGTAAAAAGTCATGCCTAAACAAAAGTTTAAAAAAAAAAAAAACTCATGAAAATGTCCAATTGCTTTGGTGATAACAAGTAATCAAAATATGATTCACTTGGCAGGTGTTCGGAATGGATCAGGTGTAATTGGAACTCCAAAAATAATGGATTAAGAATCCAAGATGACAAAGCAATGCACTTTACAAATTGTTATCGATGTAGGGAGGTAATCCCGAACAGGTACAAGGGGTGGCCGAACACGTGGTGCGTGGGGCCCAGAACAAATACAGTCGGAATATTCGTCGTGCAGTGAGGTGAACGGCACAAGGACAGGGGATACGAGAGGTCCCAGGTCCAAGATACCCGAGCAGGGGCATGGTCCAAAGAGCAAGGGTAGTTGTTGGACTAGCCTCGTGGTAAATGGACCATGATATGAGAAATCATTGGTCCAGAAGGTCCTGCTCGGCAACGAAGGCCGAACAAGAGCAAAGGCGTACCAGGAGGTGCTCCAGAATGGTCCAGAAATAGACATATCCAGTAAGGGAACAAGATCTGGAGGAGATACCCAACGAGAATGGGGTGAACGGCACAAGGACAGGGGATACGAGAGGTCCCAGGTCCAAGATACCCGAGCAGGGGCATGGTCCAAAGAGCAAGGGTAGTTGTTGGACCAGTCTCGTGATAAGGGGTCCAGTGATATGAGAAATCATTGGTCCAGAGGGTCTGTTCGGCAACGAGAAGGCCGAACAGTAGCAGCAAGGTACCAGGAGGTGCTCCAGAGTGGTCCAGAAATGGAAATATCCAGTAAGGAAACAAGATCTGGAGGAGATACCCAACGAGAATGGGGTGAACGGCCAGCTTTGGAAAAGAGTTCCTAAAAGGTCTAAAAGGAAATATGCGGTTATGGGAATGAGAATCCCTGATATTCTAAGTTCCCTTTACGAGAAAGGAAACTTAGGGCAGCAAGATGGCTTGGACAGCAAGTAGACATGGGTCTATAAATATGAGGTAAACCTAGAGGTAAAGGTACGCAATTCCTGGTTATTTGATTATTACCTACTGAGAATTAGGGTTTACACTAGTACGAGATACTAACTTTGGCATCGGAGGGCCTTTGCCACGAGACGGCAAAGGTGCGCTCACCTTTTGTTTGTTTTATAGGTTTGACTCTAGCGGTGTGAGAAGTAGCCGTTACAGTTCAGAACTGTTCAAAGGCCTTTTTCGTTTTCTGCACTTACAATCGATAATAAAGGAAGAAGGCATCGATAACTTGTTGTCGGGATCAGGACGAGCGTGAAGTTATCGATAACAATTGGACGAGGTATCGATTACTCATGACTGGGATCAGAAAATCACGGCGTTATCGATAACAGAAAAGGGGGGGTATCGATAACTTCAGGGTTATGGACATTCCAGACGCGAGGGTATCGATAACGTTAGGAATTGTTATCGATAACTAACAGTTTTTTGGGCTTTGAGATATAATGTTATCGATAACAATAAAGATGTTATCGATAACAAAGTGGATCGGGCAAATTTTTGACAGACAGAGATGGGTTTTTCAACCACAACGACATCAACAACAATAACCACAATCAGAGGCAAGAATCAAGCTACAAGAAACAAGTCATTTACATATATTGAGAGTTAGAACCCCCTACCTCAAGATTCAAGAACGAATTCGAAAGGATTTCCAAGCCCTAGCTCCAAACTTGAAACCGGATGAAGTTTGTCTCCACCGAGCTCAAACCACCGGGATTCGGACCACAATATGCGAAGGGGTTGAAGGATTTGAGGTTGCTTTGTGTGGGTTTTGGGTTATTTTTGAGTGAGTGTGAAAGAGAGAGTGAGAGCCGAGAGTGAGAGAGGAGAAGAACGGGAGATGGAGAAAAAAAAGAGAAAGGGGAATTTTTATTCCCTACACTCATGCATATGACATATATACACACTACACACACACTTACCCTTCAAGTATACAAGTTAACACATCGACCCCGACTTCCAATTTCAAAATCAATCTCGTCCTTTTGTTTCTTATAATAAAACATTTAAACAATTTTTTTTTTCTGTTTGAAAATTACGGGTCTCTACACCCTACCCTCCTTAAAAGAATTTCGTCCTCGAAATTTGCCAAGCCAGGTCTAACCAACATGATACCACAACACATAGATACACCTCAGCCATAACATGATTCGTCAGGCAACAATTCAGTAATCATGAAAATTTACGTCAAAACTCATGTCAATAAAATTGAAACAAACACAAGCATTTCTTTCTAACCTTGCCCTCCTTTTCCCACGTAAACTCGCACTAACGGTATCCTCTTACCCCTAAAAATGTGATCATGCAAGTCTAGGACACATATCAGTTTCTTACCGTAGGACACATCAGCCTCTAACTCGAGGTCGGATGGTTCTAACACATACATTGGATTCGGCTCATACTTCCACAATATCCATATACATTTAACGCATCTCAAATACCTGAAAAATCTCGGCACCAATGCCAACCGATACACAATTCCTAAGCTCCCTTTTATCGCAAAGTCTCTTCATACGATTATCTATCCAAACACGAAGATCTTGCCTCTAAACGGAACCCGATAATCCAATTGACTCTTCGAGACTTCCATTTAGAATGGGCAGTGATCAAGCGCCTTTTCCAAGTGGATTTCATCGGCAGTCGCTTGGCTATCCAAAACACACACCGTATCCGACACTTTAAACTATCCTTCTAGCGGTGAACGCTTCCTTTCTGCCCAAGACGAGACAAACCCCAACGCGGTGATACTTTACAAAAACACATGATTCCTCTTCTTCAATTCACATTGGGTGACGACGATGATCAACACAATCCTTTGGTCAGCCTTACACGGTTAGCAATCTCTGACGAATTACCTTAATCTATTCAGTCATTCTCCCTTGAGCTTCTAAGGTTCGTTAGCGAATAGGTTTTACCGTACTTCCCAATACTAAATCTAGCGAATCTACAACACAAGCCAATTCTTCTAAGAGTCGCACCAAATTCTCGCTTTAGGTTGAGTAATTCTAAGATCATGAAAAGAATTCGATTGACATCTCAAATGAAAAGAGCAGGCTCCAAAACTTGATCAACGCAAATCAAGAATTTCAGGAACGATATTGAAGTATCCAGAATTCAAAGGATACTTGAAATCTTTAAAAAAAATATTTGTCAACAAATTCAACGTACAAGCTCACGATACTCCGAGAAATCTTAAAACAACCGATTATAACGTTACTGACGATGAACACGAAGTAATGAAGTAAATTCTTAACAAACCAACTCATACAAGATTGGAAATTGGTCCAGTACCAGATTTGAGCAATACTTTTAACAAGTTGAGACTGAACATCACAGAATGAACCATCATATACCTCTAGAGTCGAGAAACCATAGATGGGTTAAATGCCACTGAGATTAATTTCAACAATTGAACTCGTATTGAACAGTGCCAACGAATAGATATCAACAAATATGTCATCACAAGAGTTGACTCCAACAATTGGAATTCGAACCAACCGAATAGGCATGGGCAAACAAACAGATACAAAATGGATACGAGTTCAATCTGTACGACTTCTTAGTCATGGGATTCAAACAAATGACGGCCCAAAGGAGGCAACAATGGTAACAAGATCCCAATTTTGATGGTGCCAACAAATTTGTATATCATAAGGTACATGACCACAACTTGGGTTCAAGTGGTTGAAGGTGCAAATTAAGTACTCATGTGGAATAACGGTTACAAGCAAATGACAAAAATGATAGTCGCATCAAGGGAATCTAAATTGACCAATATAAATTTATCTCAAGCAGGGTGGTGTCAACATAAGACCTCAAATAGAGAATGAGAATTATTCGTCAAAGTGAATAGCAAAAGTGTCATAGGATGCTTTGCCACAAGGGTTTTCAAGAAAAGCTAGGAACGGATAGCAGATTACGATACAATTCTAACAAGGCTCGATTAGGCTAACAAACAAGGGCACTTAAAGAAACAACGCTTACAAGATCGCACTCGGAATCCCACCTACTATCATGGATACAACTAATCCATGTCCGAATCAGATCAAATCTCGCTATAAGCAAACTAAAGAAGTCAAAGGCAGCACTTCAATACGGAACAATTAACCTCTAGTCATACATGATCTATTGATGCTTCTCAATAAGCAAGGACTAAGATTCCTGATTTTCAATTCCAAACACGAACAATGATGTGATTCTCAACAAATGACAAGATTTCAAAGCAAAAGTGTTATAGCGAATGAATTGAACGATAAGGAGAGGAAGATACCTCAAACAACTAACATTTCTGAGAGCTAGAGAGTAGAAGGAAAATGGTTTAACTACTGAACTGCATCTGTTGTTGCGTCGGTGTACGTTTGTGCTGCTGCATTGAACTCGACTCACAATGCACTCCCAGTCTCTGAGGACAATTTCTCATCACGTGGCCAGGTTCGCCGCAAGCATAACAAGATCCCCTACGCCGTGGGCATTGAGAACGAATGTGACCAAACTGACGACATCGATAACACACAATCTGACGGTTGAGGAGAACTCCCAATGTCCTAGAATGAGGAGGTGGCTTAAGGTCCTGCTGACCCTGAATCTCTGGCTTTGATGTCCTAGGTTTCTTCTTTCCTGAACTCTCGACACTCTCTGAGGATGACCTCGCACTAACGACTCTACTTCTAGTCTCCCCTACATTCTGACCAACCTGCGCACTCTCTGAAATCTCAACACCCTTCGCACACTCAATGATCTCAGGAAACATCGCTTCATCCCTAGTACATTGATTCGCTTCATTCTCCTTGTATGCACTACGGCCCTGGTGTTCATGATCCCCGGTTTCTCCACACCTAACTCCATACCTCGAAGACATCTTATCATGAAAGAATAAAAGAAAGTCATCAGCATTAACCACATTGCTATACAATGCAAGTCTACAACCTTTCCAGCATGGGAAACAACACAACGCCACTCTACTGTGATATAAATGCAATGCTATATCGACGTACTAACTCATTCATGCAAGCACACATGTGGTTTTGTAAAAAGGTGTAGTGACTTTTGAACCCATGAGACTAAAAGTCTCCCCACGGTCTCGAGGTGTTCTAAACTTATGCTTTGATACCAAGTTGTCACGCCCTCAATTTTCAACATATATTATAAAGATTTCTAAATAACAATTCCTCGCAATAATACAGATAATACCCCAAAATCAAGGTTCATTCCCATGATTGCAACTTAAATTCAAAGTTTCTTATCAAGCTTGAAGACTCAAATAACATAATAGAAAAGAAAATTTAGGGTTTACAGTCCTCCATGATCAAAAGATTGTCGTAATAGTAGTCAACATTACATTCCCAGAGAGTTTTACAAAATGATGCCAAAGTAATTTCTCATATCAGCTTTCAAAAGGGATGATGCCAAAATGCACGCCTAGCACTCCGTGTCACTATCTCCGTGTGTTCCTGAAAGAAGGATAGGGTTGAGCAAAACACGTGCCCAGTAGAGAGTTCTATGCTCAAACTATATGAAAATGAAATGAGTCATGCATCATGAATGAGTGAGTGAATATTGATGGAAACACCCAAAGTACGAATGAATACCACCGAATTATACTCTTGGATCGAAGGATCCTGGACTTCACCGGAAAGTCACTAACCGTTCACTCCTCAGAGTAGATACATCGATAAGCTCACGTTAATCCGCTTTAGTCTCTAACCAATTCCGAATCATTTTATTAACCCTCATACGATACTACTGTCTTCCTCGAGTCTACAATCATCATTATTCAATCCCTTCATTACAAAATCTTTCTTTTCTTTTAATCAGATCTATTCCTTCAATGAACACTAGGGTCACCTCGGGTCTATTTCCCTCGAGCGCAGGGTCACCCCGAGTCTATTCCCTTGATAACAATAGCTTGGGTCACCTCGGGTCTATCTCCTCGAGCGTAGGATCACCCCGAGTCTTTTCCCTCAATAGTAACAATCATTTGGGTCACCTCGGGTCTGTTCCCTCGAGCGCAGGGTCACCCCGAGTCTTTTCCCTTAATAATAACAAACATTGGTTAGCGGAAACGCACATCGCTTAACTGACCCTCCACCATTTCATAATTAACTTCATCATCCATCTATCGATTGTACCACAATTTTTCAACCAACCATTATATACATCTATAAACACATATGTTCATGCCTATTCGTTAATTAACAAATCCGCATCGCACACTACGTACTAAGCCCATTTATATATCATCCTACAATACTCTATTCATTTGTTATCCACATTCATTCCACTTTCGTTTCACGGACAATCAAATCACTCAATCGAATCCGAGAATCATTTATCCGTTACGTTCGTATCATTTAAAATCCAACTTGTGTACAAGTAAAGTGATCTTCAGGAAACCATGTCGAATTAATCATTTAAGGTCATAAATAAATTTAACGAAGTCTTACGATATGGGTGATCGAGTTCGGGACCGTTAGGATAGTGTTTTAAAAAAAAAGAAAAGCTTGGAATAATCAGAGCCCACAATGATGGAATGGGAAAATCAGAATTTGCAAACAATACAATTACATCATGTTATCGATAACCAAAGAAGTAAGTTATCGATAACTCGAGGTCGGAATAAAACAGATTACATTGTTATCGATAACGAAAAAGCCATTGTGCCACTCCCATCTACCATTTATGCCCACTACGACATTCGAACAACCTACGGCACTCATAAACATTCTATGATACATTCTCGTCGTGTTCGTAATGTTCCAAACCCCTTAACCGTCAAATTCGTACCGTTCAAACCAAATTTAGATCATAAAGCATTTTTTGTAAAAAGTCATGCCTAAACAAAAGTTTAAAAAAAAAACTCATGAAAATGTCCAATTGCTTTGGTGATAACAAGTAATCAAAATATGATTCACTTGGCAGGTGTTCGGAATGGATCAGGTGTAATTGGAACTCCAAAAATAATGGATTAAGAATCCAAGATGACAAAGCAATGCACTTTACAAGTTGTTATCGATAATAAAGGAAGAAGGCATCGATAACTTGTTGTCGGGATCAGGACGAGCGTGAAGTTATCGATAACAATTGGACGAGGTATCGATTACTCATGACTGGGATCAGAAAATCACGGCGTTATCGATAACAAAAAAGGGGGGTATCGATAACTTCAGGGTTATGGACATTCCAGACGCGAGGGTATCGATAACGTTAGAAATTGTTATCGATAACTAACAGTTTTCTGGGCTTTGAGATATAATGTTATCGATAACAATAAAGATGTTATCGATAACAAAGTGGATCGGGCAAATTTTTGACAAACAGAGATGGGTTTTTCAGCCACAACGACATCAACAACAATAACCACAATCAAAGGCAAGAATCAAGCTACAAGAAACAAGTCATTTACATATATTGAGAGTTAGAACCCCCTACCTCAAGATTCAAGAACGAATTCGAAAGGATTTCCAAGCCCTAGCTCCAAACTTGAAACCGGATGAAGTTTGTCTCCATCGAGCTCAAACCACCGGGATTCGGACCACAATATGCGAAGGGGTTGAAGGATTTGAGGTTGCTTTGTGTGGGTTTTGGGTTATTTTTGAGTGAGTGTGAAAGAGAGAGTGAGAGCCGAGAGTGAGAGAGGAGAAGAACGGGAGATGGAGAAAAAAGAAAAAGGGGAATTTTTATTCCCTACACTCATGCATATGACATATATACACACTACACACACACTTACCCTTCAAGTATACAAGTTAACACATTGACCCCGACTTCCAATTTCAAAATCAATCTCGTCCTTTTATTTCTTATAATAAAACATTTAAACAATTTTTTTTTTTAAATTACGGGTCTCTACATACCTCTTGTCCTTATTGCAGCTTAATCAAGGTTTACGCAAGAAGATGGAGAATCAATATAAGGCTCCAGCCACAATAAGACTCTATGAATCTTTACTTGTGCGTTGCACTTGTAAATTTATCCACTTATCAATGGGACTCTCTTGGTCATATAGGATTTACAAGCTTCCTCTTACAAAAACCTAGGCCCAAAACCCTAAATTTTAGACCCTACACCCTATATCATAGGAAGTAGATGTTAGCGGACATTGTGACCCTTATATAAAGGTACAAAATGAATTCATGTTTTGCCTAATAATGACTTGTACTTCGGACAGTGTGACCCTTATTTGCTTGTTTCTTTTTGCTAAGCATGCTCTGCTTAACAAAATGAGGCTGAACTATTTCTCTTTCCAACATCACAAAAACATACATCTCTTTTTAACATTTTCTTTCAAGGACAATTTGAGTAAAAATGGCTGTTTTTAAGTAAACAAATATGTCCATTTACTATTCTTTCTCTTGACCCAAGAATTCCATCATGCCTACAATTGTCTGCCTTGTTTCTACTTTTTCTCCTTGGCCAATCTTTATTCTAAGCTTAACTAAGTGAGACGTTGTCCTCATGCAACTAAACCATAAGTTCATCAAGAAAAAGTAGTGAGAGTGGTGCATGGATTTTCTTCATTGTCTCAGGAATGGCATTCATCTAAAAAACCAATATAGGAACGATCATCTTACTCGGAATTTGTCAAAAAGGATTTGTTTTTTAATTGTCAAAGGCGAAGACATTTTTCCCTTGCAGAACATGATAGACACTACAAAAGCTAAAGACATTACTCCTTCAAAAACCAGTCTGTTGGTCCAAATAGCAACCCAAGAGGGGGGGTGAATTGGGTATCTCAAATATAATGCGGAATTTAAAAAAAAACTAATTTTTAATCTACTCAACCACAATTCCAATTTCAATTATATACTATTCTACTCATGCAATATTGATATGCAAAACTGAAAATAAAGAGAGTAGGGAAGAGAGAATCAAATGCAAGGATTTATAGTGGTTCGGTCCGCAACTTTACGGCCTAGTCCACTCCCCAAGTGTCCAACTCGGGATTTGCTGCACTATCTCCAATAGTTACAATCCTTCTAGCTTCGCAGGTGCCAGACAACCTTTACAACGAGCAATCTATCCCCAATTGCTCCAACTATTTTTGACTCCGGTATTAGTCACACCTAACCCAACTAGTTTTGACTCCGGTGCTAGTAACACCTAACTCTCAAGTGATTTTCTCTCCAAAACCACTCACAAAAAGATAAACACTCACAAGAGTATGAACAAGGGTGTACAATCCCTTTTACAATGAAGATCAAAGTACGAACTCCCTCACACACAAGTGTATAGATATCCAGATGAAGTGTAGTGTATGTCTGATAGATTTAACTTCAAGTGATGCTCACAGCAATTTTCTTCGAAAGTTCTCTGTTTAATGCTTCTTCTTGCTTCTCTTTTTATTCTTCAAAGAATATGACTGTGGGAGAATTTGTACCGTTAGACACAAAAGGCTCCTCCCTTTCCATTCATGATTTCTTCAATCTTCCTTCATAATTAACTTCAAATCAGAGATATATATTCCATATTCCATTTAGCTCTTTGAACCATAAAGGAAAGATTTGTCCTTAATCTTTCCTTTTCTTCTTTTAACTCTTGACTATTAGAGATAGGTTCCCTTGTTGCCTTTTCTTCAAGAGCTTGAATCCTTGGCTAGGATGCTAGAAAAACAGCCGTACATGTCTAGGTTTAGGAAGAAAATAATCCTGTGCAACAAGTACATAGCTTAGTCATAAGATATTTCACCAAAGCAACCTTGAATTTTAGAGGGTCCATTAAGTAAACACTCCAAGATTAATATATTATAAGAACCCAATAATTAAAGTGCTATATCAATTAATCAAAATAAAGTTAATTGAAATGTGTTTGTTATCATCAAAATCAATAAGGTATCATAAGAAAACCTTTGGGCTAACAATCTCCCCCTTTTTGATGATGACAAACCATTAATGATTTCAATCAAATAAAAATTCAGAAATATAATTATGGCAAAAGAAATAAAATACTCGCCCTCAATTTGTGCATTCTTTTGCTTGAGCTTTTTCTCCCCCTCAATTTGTGCATTCTTTTGCTTGAGCTTTTTCTCCCCTTTTGTCTTTCTCAATATTTCTCCCCCTTTGTCATCAACAAAAAGTAGAGAATTCTTTGATCATAGATTCCACAAAGTTTCTGTTTATCCCCATAGAGTTTGAAACTCTCTTCGAATTTGTATGTCCAGAATCGCATGTATTGCATATTGAGCAGATAAGGTGCACATGTCAATCCACTTTTGTTAAGCCTTCTTTGCTGCTCTAAAACTTCAAGCTTCATGAATAACTCCTAAGCTATCTCTACTGGAAAAACGCATTAGACATATGAAAACATATTAACAATATTCAATAAACTTAAGGAGGATTAAATATGCCATCTAACAGTAAAGCACTCATCCATATAAAAGGAATCAAATATGTCTATCTTTTTTTTTAATCTCGTAGAGCTATTATCCATTTGGAAACAAGTTCACTTGGAAAAGATATTTCACAAAAAAAACTTTGAGCAGGTTTAAAAAATTTCATAAGTGCAGAGTCAATTCATCAAAATCATCAAAATCAATACCTTAAAATCGATTAACGAACCTCGGGCAATTAACAATTAAGAATCATATCATACGAATCCAAAGTGACTCTACCAATAGTTGAGCTAACTCCATTTCAAGAGCTCACCTTTCTCGCTGTCTAAAAACCATCTTTAAACATTTACCTTTGAGCGCACTTCAACCTACAAAAATAGTTCATGTGTATTTCTTTGGTACCCACAGTTGCTTGGGTCCATAAGGGTTAGTGACAAGATGTTTAGGAACCCACATCTTTTTTGTTCCAAGATAAATATTTTTACGTATAGGACAAGAATATGATAAATGACCAATTATTTCACAATAGTTGCAAGTAGTGTAAGCATGACTAGAAGAAGTTGATTTCACAAAGTTTGATAAAACTTTTGCTTTTTGGATGGATTAAAACCAATGCCCGCTTTGTCAAAAAAACATCTTTGTTTTCCAAGAAGCATATCCAAATTTTCTTTTCCTTGAACAAACTTAGAAAGAGATGTTTTCAAATCCTCAACTTCATTTTTCAACACATCATTTTCAAGTCTCAAATCATTTGCACTTTCTTTCAAAGCAGAACCTTGTTCAATTTTCTCTTTTAAGGAATCATTGTCATTTTTCAAAAAATCATTCTCAGCAAGTAGTGAAAAATTAGTCTTTTTGAGAGACTTATATTTGGAACTCAATTTCTTAAACTCGGAGTGCAATTCTTCAAAAGCATCTAACAATTCATCATAAGTAAATTGCTCATCAAAATCATCACTAGAGTTTACCTCTTCCTCACCATGTGCCATCAAGCATAGGTTAGCGATTTCTTGCTCGCTATTTTCTTCGGAACTACTCACATCGATCAATTTCATCCCATGCAGCGAGCATTGCTCTTCTTTTTGCCTTCTTCATTGATTTTTTGACTTCGGGACATTGGGTCTTCAAATGGCCCGGCCTCTTGCACTCATAACATACGATTTCACTTTTCTTGCTATGCTCTCCTTTAGAACCATCTCTTTTGAAAGTTCTTTTTGCCCTTCGCATTTTTCTTTTCATGAACTTTTTCAACTTTCTTGTGATTACCGCTAGATCTTCATCACCGCATGATTCGGAGTCATCTTCACTTTCACGTGATGTACTTGAAGTAGAAATTTTAAAGGCAAGGTCCTTTTTCTTTCAGCTTCCACTATCTTCCAAATTTATCGTGATTTCATGAGTCATAAGAGAACCCAAAAGCTCATCCAAGCTGTAATTTGTGAGGTCTTGTTTGGCCTCAATTATTGCCGTCACTTTTTGCTCCCATTGCTTTGGTAATGACCTAAGAATCTTTCTCACAAGATCAACATTAGAGTAAGCCTTTCCAAGAGATTTCAAGCCATTAATAATATCAGTAAAGAGTGTAAACATGTCAGGGATGGATTCATCAGGCTGCATTTTAAATAATTCGTACTTATGAACAAGCATGTCAACTTTTGATTCTCTTACCTGACTAGTACCCTCATGTGTAACTTCTAGCTTATCCCAAGTTTCCTTAGCCGATTCACATGCAGAGACTCTATTAAACTCATTAGGATCTAATGCACAATATAAAAGATTCATAGTCTTAGCATTCAATTCAACTCCTTTAACATCATTCGCATCCCATTCTTTTTCTTCTTTAGGCACTACTACTCCATTAACCGTTTTCGTAGAACGGTGCGTGTAAGGACCCGTAAATTTGCATAAATTTTTTTCGGAATAATGTTGGGTAAATGTGAGGAATTGAAATTTTGATTAAAAGAGGTCAATGTGTTAGTTGGAGATTGCATTTGGGTGTGTTTAATATGCATTTGATAGTTAGGGGTGAAAGTGTAATAGGGTGAGAGTACATAACACATTATACTTGTATTTGGTTAAAAAAAAAAACAGTCCTCTCTCTCTCATTACTGCCGACAGCCCCTCTCCCTCTCATTTCCTCCATTTTCTTGCACAAATCACCCACAAATTCACTAAAACCTCAAGTCTCCTTCATATACCGCACCTAAAATCACCTCCTTTGCGCATTTTGAAGCTTGGAATGCACCCATTTCGCACCAAGAAACCCCATTTCGGGTTGGAGCAAATTGGAAGCTAGGGTTTTCATTTACCCACTCATTTCAAGCAAATTTCTTGAGGTAAGAAGACAAATTCTACTCCCTCTAGTTGTATTTATGTGAGATATAGCATATACCTTGTTCTAGCTCTTAAATTCCATCTACTTCTTGAATTTCTTCCATAGTGGGTTTATTTGAGCTTGATTTTGTGATCTATGGATTGAGTATTTGATTGATGCTATTGTTGGTTGATTTGCACTCCTTTGATGCCCATTAGTCACTCTACATGTCCAATTTTTGGCCTAGAACCTTACAATTGTGTTTGGGTTGAAATTCCACACCAATAAGGTGAAAATCTGCTTGCTGCCCCTGTTTTTAGGGCTGCTGCCCCTGTTTTTCAGAGGCTATCCCCTGTTTTTGGGGTGGTTTTAGGCCACCCTTTGATGCCCGTTTGGTCTCCGATCGTCCATTTCATCGATTTTTGACCCATACCACCATTTTGAACACCGAATCCACTTCAAATTCATAAAATTGACCCTTCGACACGTGAATTAACAAATTTTATGTTTGACGTATCGGACACGCATCGGTTGACACATTTTTGGCGAAAACGGTGATTTCTTAAAAGAAACGGGATTTTTGGGAACTTTTGAAAGACAAATGGTTTGAATTGGTACTATTGGATAAAATAAACTCTAGGGATCACCCGTTTGGTGTCCCTAGCCATGGGTGCACGGAGCCCGCGAAATCCGGCAGGGGTGCACGGAGCCCATGAAATCCGGCAGGGGTGCACGGAGCCCACGAAATCCGGCAGGGTGTACGGAGCCCATGAAATCCGGCAGAGGGATGCTCTTCCCTATTAAAATTGTTTAATGTTTGCTTATGAAATGTCGGTTTGATGTAATTGGGTTAACTTGACGTATTTGGTAAAAATTTGACTTCCGATATGCGAAAAATGAGGATTTTGGTACTACTTGGACTTTGGTTGGATACTTGAAATGGTTTTGGGACACTTGGATACATTTTGGACACTTGGATACACTTTGGTTACTTTCGTGGTCGTATAATAGCCTTCCGTTCATTTCAACTCGTATTTTGGTCGTGCCCATTCCCGCACTCATTCATTATGCATGTATCATGTTTATACACCTAGCGTTAGTAGAATAGTTTTCCTACTGGGCTAGTGAGCTCAACCTATCAATTTTCAGGTACTCGACATGGAGCATGAGATGGATATTTGAAGTGTGGTTGCGTAACATTGGAGTTCATCGAGCATGAAGTTATTTTCCCATCTTTGTCTTATATTTTTTGAAAGATGGTTTTGTAACTTCAATTTATTAATCTTTTGACTAATTGGTTATTGTAATAACTTGTAAACCTTGCACTTATGCATTTGGGTGGTGGACGTTAACGGATAGAACTTGTTCATTTGAAATGGAGGGATTATATTATGTTGACTTTGAATATTCAAGGGATAAATGTACGACTTTGGTCTTGTCCCACGTGGAGTTTATTTTATTT